>JASCZW010002474.1:0-18227 GCA_034211315.2 Aedes japonicus
GCTCTCGAGTCCCTTTGAATCTCGGAGAGGGTTACGGCAAGGTGATGGTTTGTCGTGTTTGTTGTTTAATATTGCACTAGAAGGTGTGATTCGAAGAGCTGGGATAGACACGAGTGGCACGATCCTCAGGAAGTCTTTCCAACTATTTGGCTTCGCCGACGACGTTGATATCGTAGCACGTAACTTTGAGACGATGGCGGCAACGTACATCAGACTTAAGGCTGAAGCTGGTAGGATTGGGCTAGTGATTAATGCGTCGAAAACAAAATACATGAAGGGAAGAGGATCACGAGAAGACAATGTTAGCCTCCTACCACGAGTTCAGATCGACGGTGATGAAATCGAAGTAGTAGACGAATTCGTGTATCTGGGCTCATTGGTGACCGCCGATAATGACACCAGCAGAGCAATAAAAAGGCGCATTATGGCTGGTAATCGTGCCTACTTTGGACTCCGAAGTACGCTAAGATCGAACAAAGTTCGCCGAACCACTAAGTTGACCATCTACAAGACATTAATTAGACCGGTAGTTCTCTACGGCCACGAAACATGGACTTTGCTAGTGGAAGAACAACGCGCCCTTGGAGTCTTTGAACGGAAGGTGCTGCGTACCATCTACGGTGGAGTGCAGATGGAAGACGGAACGTGGAGGAGTTGCTGGGAGAACCTCCCATCGTACACATTGCAAAAATCGGTCGACGACGATGGGCTGGGCATGTCGTAAGAATGTCGGACGACAGCCCTGTGAAAATAGTTCACGAAAACGAACCGACAGGTACAAGAAGAAGAGGCGCGCAACGAGCAAGGTGGATCGATCAAGTAGAAGGCGACCTGCGGACCCTCCGCAGACAGCAAGGCTGGCGAGTGACAGCCATGGACCGAATAGAATGGAGACAACTTCTGTGTACAGCAGAGGCCACGCCGGCCTTAGTCTGATTGGTAAGGTAAGTAAGAATTCTAGAAGCGACTGGAAACTTCCGAAGTAGGAACATGTTAATTGCGATTATTCGCATAAAAGTCCCGTAGCACAATAGCATAAAAGTTGCATAACAATCTTATAGAATCACAGGCAGTAAGGTGCAAACATATTCTTTCGATTATTCCGTATTATACATAGAGTAAGTTTGTAAGAGAGCTGAGGCCTATTTGAGAATAATCTTACGTGCACTTCTTAGAGTAAGAGGACTGGGATACATGCCATGCTGTATCTAACAGTAAAAGCAAAAAAAATCGTCGGTGTGCTCATATACCGGTGCATGTACAAAAACAGTTCCTTCGTTGACCATCACGAAGCCAGATAGAGACATGAACTGGTGTCGATTGAACTGTTTGAGTGGAGCTTCTGTTGTAAAATCTTATTCTTATCTTATCACATATACGTGTTTTCCGGAATGTTTCTATGAGCTCATATTGGAATAAATGATAAAGAATTTTTCAGGGGGAATAACATGACTGATATTCCTAAAAATAAAGGAGAAAGAATTAAGATACTAAGCAGAAACTAAATGGGTATGGTATATTTTAAAAATCCTTCCAGTTATAGTCTTCCATTGCATACAAATTTTAAATTGGAGCTTTTAGGCGTTTAAACCATGGCCACTTAATTGCACACATAATTGGTTCACCTCTTTGTGATGAAAGGTGATTAAACGTCAGAATTGTGTTCTTTGTATATTAAAGGCGGACAATCTAAACAACATATAAAGGCGCTTCATTGAGTCGCACAACGACGGGATATCTTGTTCAAACACGGTCTAGAAAAACAACGATGCATTGGTAGAATTCAGTACGTAGGATGGCGATGCCAGCATGAACATTCTGAAGAGACATTCATTTTTTTTTTTGTTGCTTTATAATAGAGATTTTCAGCCCTGAGCTGGTTCGTCTCTTTAGCAGAGGAATGGCTCCAGAGGGAAACCGAGAGAAAGAGGTTACAGAGTTTTTAATCACAGTTTCAGGATTTCATGTCGCGGAGTTTTTGTTGTGGTTCGTCCATTGTCAGTTCCATTTGGGGTTGGTATTTGTCGAATGCTGTCCATGATCCGTTGTTATGAGACAATCATTAAGCTTATCATGTCTGAGTGTGGCGTGAGTCTTCTAGAAATGTGATAGTGCGTTTTGGACAAAAACATATCAAGTCTGCTGAAGAAGTCTGCATGTTGTAGACGAAATGGAAATTACTAATCATTCTTCTCATCATCTAGTTACAGATATTCCACTAAATAGCTCACACTTTACAGGATAACAAACTGCTGGCAAAAACAATAAAATTGAGGGTCAACTTTTAGGCTATCTGTGGGAAATCAAACAATTTAAAAATGTTAAACGAGAGGTGTCATACTAAAGCGATGTGACGATGGCGCTCGTAGAACCCTAAAATTACAAAAAAAAACATTTTAGAATGCGGAGGAGATGATATGGAAAGCAGTAAGCAGCAACGGATGTAATTCATTAATGAAAAACGAAACGTGGACTCTCGTTGATTTGCCGACTGGTCGCACTGTGATTGGTAGCATGTGGGTGTTTTCAAGAGCAAGGAAGGTGGCGAGAGAAATATTTAACACTACAATACAAGATTTTGGACACCGATACCAACAATACAGAGTTGATTACGAAACAGTTTTCGCGCCAGTAACCATCGGTACATCGGCATAAACCAGATACAACAAATCTGTTGATGACTAGTTAAAATAGCTACAAAAAAAGGACTTGACAATTGTTGTACCGTGTACTCGAAATCTAATACAGGGAACCAAACAATATAAATAAATTTTCGAAGAGTGAACCATCTGTAACTTAATGATGTTAGATTCTTTCGATCAGTTCTGTCTTTTATCGATTGCCTTCTCAATGCGCTGTTCTGAAAGTTTAAAATCTTTTTGACGTAGACTACGTCTTCACGGAAAGGATTGACAATCTCGGAAAGGTGACAATCTCGATAGGTGATACCTATAATAAACACATTTTTGTTTCAACCGCAAAACATGCTTACCTCAAAGTAATATTTGAACTGAATCAACCATACTCATAGTCAAAAGAGCCATTATTTTTACACATCTGTCAAATGGTTAAATCAAAACAAAAATGTTATAATTCCAACCGATGTGAATGCTTAAAGCAACTATTCATAAACATTAAAACAGCAACCTGATAGTTCGCTTTTGAGTTCATTGAGCCCGACGAGGAAAAATATTCGGAGTCTAAATTATCGGTGATTGTGGGTTCTAACTGGACAGAACTTTAGCCTTTGTGCCACGAGAAATATACGGAAGAAGCCACTGTTTACGTTGGTCAGTTAGGCCCTAACGAAAAATCGTTGTCGAAATTATTGACTTTGAATTTCCAAACCGACCCTCCACAATCTATAACGCGATAAGGATAGGGGTCTCCAGCTCCAGCACAACAACCAACACAGCCGACAATAAAAGTAAAATTTGATGTTCTTTTTTTCGTTTTCAAGAACCATGAGGGCTGTGTCCAATCTAGCGTCGCGTTTTCATAAGTGTACTGCAGTTCTTACGTTGGCACTAAATCAAAAAAATGACCAAAACAATTGTTGCACTTCCTTCATACCAACATTTAAAAAAACAAATATTAGAATTTTCTAACATACTTTCTTCAAGTTAGAACAGCGCCTGCATTACAATTCTTAGCTAAGAGGGTTGACTTGTCTATAGACATGGAAGATTTTAAGACATTAAACATTCACAATATTAATGCATCAAATGGCCTAACGGTCGTGTGTTGTACTCAACTCCTCTGCTTTTCTAATATTTTGAACGAGCAGATCTCATTTTTATGAGTTCTGTTTCTGCTTTCGATTGGGACGGTTGAAAGTTTTGTTCATTCGCGCGATAGCCTTTTTCTCTATGGCATTGTTATCAATTTGCATTGTTCTTGTTTCAACTCGGTCGCTTTTGTTATAGCAGCAGTGTGCGAATTGAAAAATACTGTGCGATTTACCTTCGGCAATGGAGCGGATAAACCAGGCTTAGGCGAAGTGGCAAATTTCGTCAAAGGCTTGGATGTGGAGTTTGTTGAAATTGAAGCTGCATGTAGGATAGCAGATGAAAAGTCCCTTCTCGTCAAGTTCAAGTCTGAGCAGTCGATGTTACACGCGTTGACCGTCAACTTGGATGAACTTACGTTTCATTATGGGAATGGAAAAAAGGTTAAAGTGCAATTTTCGCATGCCCAGGATTACATCTGTTATGTGCGAATATACGATCTCCCACCAGAGGTTCCTGACCAGGAGGTCGTTACGGTGTTATCGAAATATGGACATGTAAAACGCATCGTGCGGGAGAAGTTTCCGCCGGAGCTGGGCATAACCGCCTACAGTGGTGTGCGCGGTGCGTACATGGATGTGAAGCAGGAAATCCCCTCATCGCTGCACTTTGCCAGCCGGAAGGGAAACATTTATTACCAAGGCAACAAGGACAAATGCTTCATCTGCAAGGAAGAGGGACACCTGATGGCTTCCTGTCCCAAGCGGAAAGATCGAGGTCAGCCGAAATTGCGTCGTCAAGAGAAGGAGCAGTGCGGTAAAAAAAAAAAAGAAAATATCCGGATGTGCAGTAACTGGAGGCACAGCCAACGTAGCATCAGAAACTGAAGGTGAGGGTGAATTGGAAACGCTAGAGGTGCTGGAAGATAAACCGGAGGAATCTGTCATCGTGGACACCGAAATAAATAATGATGAACCAGAGGAGATGGAAACTCGCGATCGCGCGCTGCTACAGTTCGCCGCATTCGTATCAACGGGAATCAGTGAACAAAAAGAGTCAGTTAGAATTGCCAAAGAACAAGAAGAAGCAATCATAAAATCGCCACCTAGTATGTTTATAAAATAGTTTTTTTTTGTGAAATCCACAAACATTGATTATGGCTCCATAAAGCTAACGCACTTGAGCCGTACAAATAAACAAACTGAATAAAAAAAAATCTCATTTTTATACGTCATAAAATATCTTAATGATTTGCAAAGGATGTATATTTCGATGGAGATGTTTTACTTTCTTCACTGCATTCAGAATATTTTTTTGATACATGAAAATCCGGTAATCACAACAAACTGAGGTCGCAGTAGGTCTCTGTTTACCAATCATGTGTTTTCAAAAATCAAATTGTCATGATGACCTCTGTAAAATAATACGACGAAGAAGATTTTTTTTTCAGATTCCCGAGATTTGATTCAGATACTCGAATTTTGTTTCAGATACCCGAAATTGCCGATATTTTTTGTTTTATAAATTTCATCTATAAAGATTACAAACAACTATTCCCATAGATTATGAAGAACAGTTTTTTTTTTTCATAAATCAATGCACCCACTAATTTTCTCAAATACTGGGTGTTATCGACATCAGCTATGAAATGATCTCCGCTGTAACATCACAGCTTAAGTCGTCTTTAGTCTTGACCCAGCTGGAATTCCGTCAGTATTCCTAAGGAAACATGTCCAGTCTGCGGATCAACACGGACTCATGGTGGGATGCTCCACTACTACTAATGTATAGTGCCTAACTTTGTACCTAACCTCTTACAATGGTTCCGTTTCGGTTCCGGTCGTCAGCTCTCAGTCGCCGTTGATGATTGCATGTCCGATGTTTTCTCAGCCACGTCAGGGAAGCAAGGAATCTAGAAACGTTTCTCTTCTAGATATTTTTCAATCTCTTTCGTATGCCCTCCTTAAGCTCAGTCGGTAAAGGCGCAGCTACAAAGCAACACTATGCTGGAGTTGGCTGGGATCGATTCCCGGTCTGGTCTAGGAATTATTCGATAAGGAAACTAGCCACACAATCAGTATGTATAATGCAAAAATTGTACCTAGCATCGAAAACTATCAATTAATAACTGTGGAGGTGCATTTAGAACACTAAGTTGAGACCAAGCAATAAGCTAATTTTGAAAGCAATAAAGCTTGAATGCTCAAATAAAAAAATAAAAAAATGCTGATGACCTTAGGGTCTTTGTGCGAATCCAATCGATTAACTATTATGATCTCCTACAACAGCAGCTAAAGATTTTCGCCCAGTGATGTGCAACCTTAATCGAATGGTGATTAATCCGGAAAATGCGAGATGATTACTTTTTCTCGTATTGAAGATCCGATCTTCTTCGACTATTAGCTCCGAGACACGACAATCAAACAATCAGCTTACGAAAAAGACCTTGTAGTTATTCTGGATTCGCGGTTGACGTACATACTAAACTCCTAGCTCCGAACTCCGAGTCAATAAAAGATATCCTGAACATATAATTTGAATCGTGGATTTGAGATTTCGAATCACCATAAATGTTTAAAATAGAAATGTCTAACCTTGATTTTAACATATGGGTAAAGAATGCTAACAATATGCTCAATCTCAATGAATATAACATCGATGAATAACCCTCGTATCCACAAATTAATATCAAGATAAATGAGCAATCCTAATTCGCACTGAACGCTTCTGTCAAAACAACAAAACTTTACCGAACAAGCACGCTTTACATTGAATACCTATATTTCTAAATAAACAAAACACATCACACCTTTTCAACATTCACAAGATAATCTTTGTGATAAGAATACTCCACTTATGTGGCACCCAATCGCCCATATTTACCTTGCTTGGTTCCAACGGGGCCCAAATGAGCTGGCACACTATTGTAGATATTAGCTTGAAGATAGATCTCAATACTGATGTGGTGGCAAAGACATGTCCTTCATTCTTACGAAGTCGTCGTTCCTGAATGCGTTGCACCACACTCGTCTTTTTATACTTTCACTTGAATTTTGCTTCTGCCGTTATTCGACCTCTTGTGCAGTGCAATAACAAAAACGAGAAACACACTGTCCTCCCTGTCGCAGCAGACTATCTCCAGGTTTCTCGCGCACAGTTCACGCTCTATAAAGGCAATCATAAAAATTTAGCAATTTGCACATTAATTTATGCTTTATCGTCTTTTCGGACGATAGAAGTAAAGTGCGTCCCGCAGAAACAGAAACGCCGTCTGCATTGATTAAATGGATAATATATGCTAGGTACTTACCTAATTTAGAGCAATTGAAATCCGACCAAAACAAAACGCCCAAACTCTCCAGCAAAATGTCGCAGGTGCAACATGTGAACTGTGCAACTTGGCTAGACCAACAGCCTAGAATGCCTACGTTCTACTTACGAACGATCTTTTTCTATATCCAGCAGAAGCTACAGCTGGCGTAGTGCTAGAACAGTAAGTGTGGTTTGCAGTGTCATCAAATTCTGACTGTCAACCTGGGCAAAAGATTGCTGCACAGACACTTTGCTCACATCACTATCTTCTATGGGGGGTTTGACTTGTTCCACTTCCTATCCCGCATTCAGTTATGATGGGACTTCCCTTCATTCAACATGACATTCACACCGCACGGACAGCATCCTCACAAATACGCACTCAACGATAAATACCAGCACTTAACGAACGCTATCTCACTTCCACGCATAATACCGGCTTCAATCAGGTGAACCTTTTGAAACCAAACCCAAAATATGGACTTATAGTCAAATTTAGTTTGAACTTTGCATCATGACACAAAACAACTCTAGGTAACATTTAATCGCATTATCGAAAACAAACCGCACTGCCTATCGTAGAATGGATCTGCAAAAGTCGACCACACACCGTCTTGCACAAAACGTAAATATAAACAAGAATCTACGGCCACCAACGCACCACTACTGACGTATATTAACCTGTTCGCCTATTTGTATACGACATGTACCGTTCGTTTTGCTCGTGACATAGTATTGTAACTCGAATGAAGTGGTGTGTGTTCCATTTCATTCATAACATAGTAACGTTATGCCACGTAACGCATATCAAGCATCGATACGAAAACAAACATTTCAACGGTGCGCAAGTTGCTCGATCTTTTTACAAAGAATCACGTTCCCAGCATAAAAAGAGAACCGTTCCTCTCTAACCGTATTTTTCATACAGAATGGGCTTCTTGGTCCCAAACGAGAAGATGCTCGATTAATTTGAAATGTTTATCTTTTTCTAACATCCAACAGAAGCATTATTGATCTTATTTAATACCTAACAGGATATCGATGTCGATTATTAAGCAAACCAAATGTTATATTTTCTTCTATTAATAATTATTCAAATCAAAATCAAAGTTTGGCAGTGCCCGGATAATGATGCCTCCAGAGCACGGTTATTGGATACCCTAGTGGCCCAAGGTAGACAACCCTTCCGAGAGGTAAGAGATGTTTTTGGGAATGCGTGATCTACCCTACATGCAAGAGATTTACGAATTCCTTTGTTTGTCTGATCTAGGAGTCATCAACCCCCCTCCCTCCACTCTAGTATTCCCAGCCATTGTGTCCCAGTTATACTATCCTTTTGTTTCCGTGCAAGTAACTGCTCAGCAAGCTATTGATCAACCATTTGCGCCTAGCTCCTGAAAGGGGCTATAGGAACCGATGACTTGTAGCAGCCGCAGCAGCGAATTGGAATAAGTGACCTGCCTAGCCCTCTCCAAACGATGATGTGACCCATTAACCTCGAGCGAACTACGAGTAATTGGCACCCCACTTATTCACACCAAAAAGCTATGCAAAGAACAATATTGATTATCGGCTCCGCTAAGTGTAACACACGTCTGAGCCTTACAAATAAACGAAGTAATTAAAAAGCAGTATCAAAATCAAATCCCACGCTCTACGCTTTATTCTTAACCATCTTCCGTATCAGAGTCCGTACCGACTTTTCCCGTTTTATCGCATTTTCGATGCATTTGTCCAGCAGTTCCGGCTCGAGTGGATCACCGCCACTTTTGTTTATGTAGCTCAACGCCGCATCGCAAATCGTAATGGTGATGGTGGACGTGGCGAGGGCCTCTTCCTCAGCCGTTGGATCAGCTATGATTCGCCCACAGAACACAGCAAACGATGTCGTCACCGGGATTGAGCTAAGCTTGAGTGGAACCCGTTCACCGTCTTCGTACACTTCCCGTTCGTCCGTATCCGGATTATGTTTCACCTGTGGCAATCGAAGTGTGTGCAGTGCAGCCACCAACGCTATTACCGAAGCATCAAACACGCACCCGTCATGATCCAAACATATCAAATCGCAGAACAGTGCCCACACCAGTTGCTCTTTTGTAATACAAAGATCCTTCAGATTCACGCATCCCGAATTCAGGATAGAATCGGCCAGCGAGCAACTGTAAACTTGAGCTTCTTCGCTGGGTGGACCTGGCCGATACTTAGGAGATGACAGTGGAGAAATCTCAATGTTCGGAATCAGATAACCCGTTTCTGGTTCGACCGGTTTCGGAGGAGCCAGTTCGGCCTTAATACCACACACAACCGTAGTGTTTCCTATTTTCACAATGGCAGATCCATCAGCCGTTTTTATCGAGTCAAAGTTGATTGCCAGTGGACGAAGGTCGCCAATCTCGCGCCCATCGGGTCTTATGTTGTGCTCGAGATAATCCTTGTAATATTTTACCGGGTGGATTTTCCTACAAAGAGAGTTATTTTCATATCAACCACTCCTCACAATTCACAGCGAACTTACTTGTACGTTTTTAGGTCCATATTTAGTTTCGAAACTTGACAAAAAACCAATGAAATTAGGATACTAAGACTTCTGCCAATCGAACATGTGAGACGTCCTTGTTATGTTTATGTTTTGATTACAAACATTCAGGTTATGTAGCGTCAATTGTCAAAGATTATGTTCTAAAAATTCAAATTTTCGGTATCGGACAACAACGCCGGTATAGTATTGCCCACCTTTCATCAAACCCTCAACAATTTGAGGTAAGCTCTACACGTACAAAAATAAAGTCGCTCTATTTGGATCCTGAAATCAGCCAGAATAAAAATATACATAATACCTGGGACAAACATACAAACATGAAATTCTAATTAAAAGTGGTTTGTTGTATGATGTAAGAAACATCCAAAACTGCACAATAGAGGAATTATTTTGATTTGATTTTTATTTTGCTGAAAATGTCTTTATTGAGAAGTTTTGGATTTTTCTTACATCATACAACAAACCGCTTTTAATTAGAATTTCATTTGAATTTTCTAGAAGCATTCAAAAAGTTTCGTTCTATACTTCTAACATGGGAGCCGTCAGATTTATCACCACTCAGTGTCTTCTTTTATTTCAAGTTGGATTCCTCGATAGGATTCATAACTATTTTTCATCCTTTTTCCATTTCATTGGTGTTTTCTCTTGAAGGGAATTGGTAAAAGGCTCTTCTTTTAGTAAAGAAAATCATTTGGGTTTTAGCATAGTTTACCTTGAATTTCCAACGATATTAAGACTCCTCTAGTTCCTTTGGACATTTTGAAGTTTACTAGTTATCAACAGGCTCGTTCAAGATAACTCAAAACTGAGTTGACGTTACTCAGATTCATATTTTCTTTTGAAACGTCAGCGCATGAATAAGAGGATTTATGAATTTGAGTAACATCAACTCAACCAAAAATAAAAAACCTCAGATTTTTATTTTGAGTTTTCAACTGTTTTGACGCTAAGGTACCGACTCAAATATTTCAAGGTGGCTTTTGCGAAGTAAAGCGAAATTCTAAAGCAAAAATCTAATTCGTTCCATTTTTTTAATTTCTTTTCAACTTCTCAAATGAAAAGAAATTAGAAAAATGGAACAGGTTGCAGCAGCGGTGGATGCGGAAACTTATCGCAAATTGAGAGGTAATTGTTGGTTTGCGGAACTAAAATAAGTGTCAGTTTTAGAAATTAGAAGAAGAATTAGTATCTTCCATTTAATTCCATTCCAAATTAAATGGAAGATACTAATTCTTCTTCTAATTTCTAGTTACAGGTATTCCACTAAACAGCTCAAACCCTCTAGTATCAGTTTTGTTATTATAAAAAACAATATTTGTTATGTACTAATTAGGTCTCCGTTGTCATCTACAACATTGCGGTAAAATTGTCACTGGATACATAGACGAGCTGAAAACCCATTTCCGAACTATTCATAAAATAAACACAAGCCATGTCGCAAATTTTCCATTTATTTGTTCGGATTGCGATTCGCTCTATAAACGCTTTAAGTATTTGAAACGACATATCGTTGAAATCCAGTCTCGTAGCTATAACTATAGCAATAACTTTGGAGAAGAACATGAAAATCAACAAATCCTACCGGAGCGTCCAAGCCCTTCAGGGTCAAATCTTACGATCCAGACCGTGCAAAACGATCTAAATTATTCTGGAATCACAAATATAATGTTCATCGAAACTTATGTCTCTACACCTGAGATGACACAACTCGCGGAGCAGTACGTGATGAAGATGTGCTGTGATGTTGGGCTTCCGGAGTCAAAAATTAAAGACTTTATGGATACGACAACCGATCTGATGCTGTTAAATATATAAACGAATGAAAATAAATAAAGCTGGAATATATTTAAATGCCCCTAAATGTTTCTTAATTCCTAGTATTTGAATTTTAAAGAGAAAATGGAATGATTTAAATTTTTTACTCAACTTTTACTCATTTCACTAAAATTTTAAATTTATGAAAATGAGTAAGAATAACTCTTATTAAAATATATATCCAGTTTACTCAAACTTGAGTTTTGGTTTATTTACTTAATTTAGGGTAGGTCCGGTTTTAATTGAATTGAGTGACTTTTCACTCAATTTTGAGAACCTCCAAACGAGCGTGAAGACAATAACCAGTGAAAACATTGTTGGCAACAATCAATATGAATCTACACGCAAAAAAAAAGCCGCAGTAGAAACTACCATTTCGAGGGTTAAATTAAGCACAATCACCAACAATTTTTAGCTGACTACAAATACGTTTGATTTTACCATGCCTGCGATTAGATCAACCATGGTGTTGATATCAATATGAGGTTTGTCAAATATACCACAAACGTTGAAGATGTTACCGTAAACGTAGTAAATTTGACTGAAATTTCATGGTAGTTTTAAAGATAGGCGTAGTCGGGTAAAATGGTAGTTCTTACTACAAGATTTCTTTCTGTGTAGCGGTATGAAACTGGTTTACACACAAAGAATAATGATTGTTAGAATTTAAAAAAAAACATTGCTAAAATTGAAAAGCTGTGTTGGTCGAGGGGGGTGTCACTCCCACGATGAGCGTCAAATAAAGTTTCCCTGACATGAAAATTTCCACGATGATGACGATTTTCTTTGCGCTGCAAGCATTTTTTTTGCGATTGGCACGATCAATCGCGATGAGAGCGCGATGACGATGTGATCAGAATAAAAACTATCACTGACAGCATCAAACTGCTCGAAAAATTTGACAACGAGAACTGCCAGAAATAAAATGACATTTCGCGATTCCAAACACTCCATCAGTAAAATTGTCTTCTGTCATTGCACGAAAAACGACTCCGGATTTTGTGTTTCTGTTGACTCCTCTGCATTAGCCCGCCGGGCGAGTCGCCATCAATTCAGTTTTCCCTATCTTCACGCCTTTTGGTCAACAATACACTGTCTGCTGCTGATGCGTCTCACGGTAGCTGCTGCCGCAGTTCAAAGCCGAATAGCTGCAGATGCTGGATCAAACTTAATTTCAACGGAGAGTACCGCAACGATACCATCAGCCTTTGGTGAAGTATATCCATCCAACATACGGGAGTCGAGCTAGACGACGAGTTCGTTAACCATTACCTTACTCATTACGGCTACCAAAACTACGGAACCCAAATCGGCACAGTCCCAACAACCGACACCGACGACAACAACAACAACCGCAGAATTCATAACATCAACAACATCCTGTCGTCCCATTTTATTTCCACCTAGCAATGAGCTAGGTTTGTTACAATTCAGTACCGGATCTGTGCCACAATCTAACTAATGTAATGAATGCGAATGCAATCAAGATCCCGGGTGTCCTGTATTGCTGCAACGGAACATCGCATGTGTTCCGAAAGCTACCACTTGATGGTACATGCACATGCGAAACGACACGATCCGGGAGCTGGTACTGAACAAGTCTATCAAGTACATCAAGCAGTTGATATCGCTCTCGTTTACGGATGGCTGAATTCAGAAGATAAGCAGTTCGTTTTCTTCACCGAGTTGTCTGAACTTTTTCCAATAACAACATCCTGGGCAGAAACTAGCTACACAAGCTGTTAAAGCCGACTTGTCATTTCCATCTGTCCGGGAAAACATTCAAACTGCTAGTTTATTTGTAAACCCGTCACCGCGTATTTTATTTGGGGCTCAAATGCCAGCGGTCGAAAAACCAATTACCTTGGGAAAGACTCTATCGCATTCCCCTCTCGGGTATCTGACCTGGGTTAGTTGCTCACTGTACTACTGCTGTTGTCATTAGCAACCGTCTAGGGAAAGCAAATTTTAGAGGCCAAAACAGCACCGGCAGTTTTTAGGAAGGAGAGTTCTTCCAGGCTGAGAAACCCGCTATAAATTGCGCTGGAGTCCGATCCACCGCCAGCAGCATTTGCTGTGATTCAGCCGTTATTGATTTTGATCGGATACAGTGTCAGAAGTTACGCTTTTGGCGATTAGGCCGTCATCTGATTGGATTCCTCAGCAATTCCACAGCTCTCGATGACGGCATGTAGGCAGTCAAAACTGAAATAATTGGTTTGATTGGAAAACTCTTTGCGATTGATTTACGTAAAATAGTAATATTTTCCGATTTATTACGGTGTAGACCGTGTGGATCTTTTACCAATTCCGTTGGATTCTTAAAAAACTCAGTACATACGATGCTGCTGCTGCTTGCTTACTTTCTATAAAGCAGCTTGCACATATGTGATCATATCTCTGGCTGGAATTAGTGTTAGAATTCGGAATTGTTGTGATGCTGGGTGCGGCAACCACCACGGGTTGCACGGTAGACTCATACTCTAACACTATTTCCATTTCTTGTATCCAAAACGGATCCGGATCATTCAAGACATTGCAAGCTTTATCGCCCAGCGTCATACCGTCACCGTTGGTCGTTACTAGTGGACCATTGTTCGGTTCGAAGAGCAACTTATCGGTGGGCAATTCTTCCATGATGCCTCCCCCTCCAAAGAGCGACATGGAATTGGAAAGCACCTCTAAACACTTCGGACAATGAAGGCATGCTGTTTTTTATTTACGCCCGGTGCACTCGTGATCCTTCAGTTGCTCCGCCATCTGGAAAAGCTTCATACAGAACAAACGAGCATATAAGTTCGTCTTTACAGGCAGGCGTCAAAGGTGGAACATAAACACTTACCAATTCCTATTACTTTTAGACTATCGATTTTGTTTCGGAAAGCACTGATGGATGCTATTCGATTCACCTGCTCGAAATAAGCAAAACAAATTTCGATAGTGTTGCCAGAAATGGAAAGTTATGCTCGAATTGAAATGGCATGGCTGCCAGTAATCAATATCAATGCTCACGATTCGAGTAAGGATCGGTCACGATGAGACGCGATTACGCGATGAATTTCGCGATTACTAATACTGTTGCGATTAATGACGATAATGGAAGCGATGGATTTTTATGTGAATTTGATAAAGATTCGCAGCGATTCAATGTGCAATCGCACAGTTGCGTACCCCTCGGTGTTGGTTCTTTTTCGTAGAAAGCGGTTTGCTTTCACAACACTTACTCTTTTTTTTTTACTTACTTTTTTTTACTAACAGCGAACACGAAAAAAAAACATTTTCCTCGCTATTTTCACAAACGCGTACGGAAGCGGACGGGAGCAACGAAGCACGCAGTAAGGAGTGTATCGAAAAGTAGTTATACACATTCGATGCGTTATTACGCATAAACTACTGAATATATTTTTAGCGTGTACGCGCCATTTGCTTTGTTTACATGTCAAAAATGATTATTCGGTTCATTCATTTCCGTTGATAAAGTTGTATTCAAAATGTCGCGAATTGAATTTGAGACTAAAAGAAAATTCTGCACACTTGGTGCACCGAAAAGGGTGTTACTTACAACCAGATTGCGAAAAGAGTAAATGTTCACCCGGCAAGTGTAAAACGCATCATCGAAAAGTTTGGTAAGGAGTGCTCCCTCAAGGATTTACCAAGAAGTGGCCGGAAACCCGGCTCAACAGCCCGATTTGGACCAAAAGTTGTGGATTATATTCAACGGAACAAATCTGCCTCTACTCGCGATCTAGCCAAAGTTCAGGACCAGCATCGGATCGATTCAACGAATCAAGCGCAGGAATGACTTGAAGACGTACAAATAGCAGAAAGTGCCCAAACAAACTCCGGAACAAAAGTCTCGTGCCAAAACCAGGGCTCGAAAGCTGTACAGCTGCATTTTGGACAATGTCGACCAGTGCATTTTGATGGATGACGAAACATACGTTAAAGAAGATTCAAGAACGCTACCGGGGCCGCAGTTTTATACTAAATCTGTTGATGAAGGTGTGCCAACCGCAGATACGACTGTTGCGATGGAGAAATTCGGTCAGAAGGTGCTCATTTGGCAAGCTATTTGCACATGTGGCTTGCGTTCTTCAATTTTCTATACAAAAGGAACTATAAATGCTGAGATTTATCAAAAGGAATGTTTGAAGAACAGGTTGCTACCATTGTATAGAAAGCACCAGTCCCCTCCTCTCTTCTGGCCAGATTTGGCATCGGCACATTACGCCAAATCCACTCTACAGTGGCTGACGGAGAATAACATCAAGTTCGTAGAAAAAGACATCAACCCACCAAACTGTCCCCAGTTGCGACCGATCGAACGCTATTGGGCAATAGTCAAGCGTATATTTAAGAAGGATGGTACAGTGTCCCAAAACATGACCGATTTTAAGAAAAATTGGGCAGCGGCATCCAGGAAGTGCACAAAGGTCACTGTGCAGAATTTGATGGCAGGTGTCAAATCAAAGGTACGGGCATTCTACAGAAATGAACATGATGACTAGTTTTTCCGTTTGGATCTTTTGTAAACATGTTAAGCTATAATAAACTGAAATAGTATGTTAATTTTAACCATGTTTTCATGCCTATTTTATTATTTGGAAGTTTATAACTACTTTTCGATACACTCCTTAGATGCGTACGCAGACAACAACATTGAATAATTGCAAATGACAACGACGAAGCATTGCTTCGTGTTGGTGGACTTGACAGTTCTACAATTTTCATTGCAAAAGGAATCACTTTTAAATTTACACACTGAACCGAAACATAACACTTTCAAATCAAACGAAGAACTTTCGTTGTAGATAGTTTTACTTTCATTTTAATGAAAAATAAACACTTTTCAGAAGTAAAGTGCAAAACTTTTAATAAAACAAGATAATAAACAAGAAATAAATAAATAAATAAATACTTTTCTGTACTGGCTTAAAATATTCGGCAGTACGTACAACGGTCAGCGTTGTATGTCTGTCATAAGTATTAGGGCCAAGGAGCTGGTACTTCCTGAGCCAAAAACCATATCTATTTTCTTCTTGACTAGCCAGCCACTGGTGTTAGATAAGACTCAAAACATTTCACCAAAAGGGATGTTATTTTCAGTTTAACTATGTTCGATTCACTTATCTTGAATGAAATTATGATTTTTTTAAGCACTTAGAAAATAACACCGAGCTCGGTTCAATTTTCTACCGAACCACATCGGTTACCAACAAGAAACCGAATAAATCGTTCATATATATTGTTTTCTGGTGTATTTTTTGAGTAAAAACCGAGTTTCGGTTACTATATAACATATTTGACAGATACAAATGAAAAATGAACCGAACAGAACGGAAAGCAGGAATATCAAAGAGTTCGGTACACGAGAACCGAGAAAACTCGGTAAACTGAATCGAGCATTTGCTGAATACTTTTAAACGTCAAGCACTTCTCTTCGAAACAATACCGCGACGGCTAAGTCAACCGAAAAACCTCGGTTATTTTAGCTGACTCGGTACTCGGGTAACCAGTAAGCATTTGCATATGCAGTAAATCAACCAGCAGTCTGCATTTAAGATGCTACAAGCTTCATATTATCATTGTATCAGCATATTGAATGCTACCTGTTGTAACGTTGGATTAAAATGCTATTTAAATGCTTGTAGCCTGTAATAGGCATTTCGAATGCAAAATAGCATTAATAAAGCATTATCTTAGCATTACAGTAATGCAGCCATATATTGGGCCAATAACGGCATTTATGTTGCATTTAAGGCGAATTAAATGCTTAATAGGCTGCCGTAAAGATGCTTTGGAACTGCTTATTGGTTACCTGAGTAAGACTTGGAAAATCGTTAGCCATTTTATCTCGCATGTGCTCAAAGAATGTCTGTTTGCGAAAATTCTCCGTACTGGGTTTTTTCGCCAGGTGAAAATAGAAAACATTGCCGAAAGGCTACAAAAGGAGGATGCACGTTTAGTAATATATGAGGATTGTTTGTATCGCATCGATAAACAATGTAACTGAAAAAATGGTTTTATAACTATGAAATTCGAAGCTATCTTAATTAAAATTCCAGCTCTGCCATAAAGAACCGAATTCTGTATCAATTAAAAAAAAGATGGTTTGTTTGACAGCGCTCGGTAATATTTAAGTTAACTGATGTTCGGTTATTGCTAGTTGGATTTGTTTTTATCAACCGGGTGTTTCGATAAATTTGACAGATTGCTAGAAAGTAAAAATTTAACGAGAGCTCGGTTGTTCCAATTTGAACCGAACAGACTACCGAACTTTCAGCAAATTAAAACTCGGTTGAAATTCAACCGAGTAAGGTTTTATTTTCTAAGTGAGTAAATATTGCATTTTTACATCTAAGAACATTTGTGCATTTCTGTATTTAAGTGTATTATATTCAAATTAGAATGTATTTTTTGTGGATTGTATATTTTTAGTGTGGTTTACTACGGTATTTAAAGTTTTAATTGCCGATATTTTATATATTTACCGCAGTCCTTATTTACTTTTCAGTTGATTTAAGGAGTTGATCGCTCCTGTATGAGATGCTTGTGGATGACAACATCATGATAAAATAAGTCGTTCCATACTGAAATAATCTTGTCGGGTATAGTCACTCGGTTAATAAGTTTGTTTATTTTAACGATGTATTACGCTAAAAATTTCTCTTGATGTTTGTGAACATTCACACAATTAACACAGCCTTAACATTTATGGAAATTTACCTAAAGGTCAAAACCAGAAGGGAAGAACATTTCATTTGTTCACAGTATTTACTCGTCTGCCGGCGTAATTGTTGACTGGTTATACCATCGCATCCCATTTTTTATGC
>JASCZW010002475.1:0-30000 GCA_034211315.2 Aedes japonicus
GACCTTATGGGTCAGTTACGTAATGCGTATTAAACAACCCCGCCAAACCCTCTTAAGTTCCAA
The DNA here is from genome assembly GCA_034211315.2 of Aedes japonicus. NCBI lineage: Eukaryota > Metazoa > Arthropoda > Insecta > Diptera > Culicidae > Aedes > Aedes japonicus. The sequence continues at coordinate 64 of JASCZW010002475.1, forward strand.
AAGCCCATACCGAGAGGTTCATAAGAACTGGCTTTCCCAGGTTCGGTGAAACTTGATAGTTTTATCATTTATACTTATGGCAGCATTAAGACATAAAACTACTTGCAGAGAGATAAAAACTACCACGATTTTGATGAATTTCAGCATTTCTCTTTTTTAAAATTCTTCCATTAAAATCCACGGAAATTGCGCTTTAGAAGATTCCCGTATCGATTCGTTTCTGCTGAATGATTTTGTTGTTTCTTTATAGTTGATGAAGCTACTATGACATTTCTTTTCTAAGTAGAAACGTATGCCAAGTCATTTATAAAAATTATTATATGATACATCATCTATTTTTTTAATTAGCTAATTTTCATGCGACATTCAGTTTTTATTATTTTGCATAAAGGAACTACAAAATTTTGATGCATCCTTTGAATTATTACTAGCAAATTGACTTATTTAAAAAAAATTAAAATTTAATTTCGCAATTGGGTGACAAGGCGGTAATTGTTAGATCTTGAATAAATTGTATCTACAATCATTTTCTACTAAATTTCCCAAATGTGTTTAACAGCATTGTTTTGTTTCTGTAACCGCTTATTGGAAAAAATTTGATTTTGTTGCCCTACTTATAATATTTTACCGCATTCCGGAAGATCCAGAATAATACGCTCGCCATTTTTCAATGGTTTGCATATCAACACTGCCATAAACGCAGAGCTAAACCTATATATATATTATTTCTTTTTTCGAACTAGCAAGATTTTTGAGAGTATGACAAATTCATCTTTTATTTGTTCCCCTACTCTTGCGAAAAAGATAAATTTAAGCAGATGGCTTTTGTTTGTTACTTGAAGGTAAACCATACCAGTTTCTTCCGTAAGCTAACCATAATCAGTGTAGAAGAAAGGCATCATAAACAAAAATTTCGACGTATGCAAATCAAAAGTGCCTATGTAGCAAATGTGACTGAAATCATAGTACGACTTATAATTTCTTGTATTTTGTCATTTTAAACAAAACAAAACAAAAAAATTGACTTGAATATACTTAACAATAGTTTTGGGAAAAAGGAAACAACAGGGTAATAAACATTTTTTGACGGAAATGTAGTTGAGCGAAAAATAGTTTTCCTCTTTGATCTATATATAGACCCACAACGTCTGGATGGTCGCGCCTTAGTAGATCACCAGCGAAGCAATTTTTCCAGCGCACACCACTTCCGACTTCCGTTAACAGTGGTGGACATACGATAACGCACTACCTGTGAATTGTCCGGAAGTTGAATTTTAACACGCTTCAGCATAAAATCAATTATCATAGGTGCCAATTATCAGTTTTCAACTGGCGACACATTGCACCATTTTTGTTTGATTCGTTACAAAAAAATAGACGCATAACGCACTTCGCGAACCTTCATTGAATTAGTCTCAATGAAGCTTGCACCGAATCAATGAAATCTACAAACGATGGTAAAAAAAATGGTCGTTGGTGCTGAAGATGAAGAGGTATTCCATGTAACCGGTTGTTGAATGGTTTTATTAATTTCCCCACGCGCCGAACGTCACTATTTTATGTTGTGCACTACTGCCAGGCGTCATTGTCCAATTTTGCCTTTCACATAATGTTCTGAAGAAGGTATTACGCTCTTTTATGTGAAAATAGTTCTAAACGTTTAGCATGTGGCAACGGCCGCACTGCAAGATTCATTTGCTCTGAAAATATATGGCATTTTCAAGCTTTTATCTGAGTTTTTTATAAATTTGTGAAGAATCGATGTCTTGAAGGGGACTCGAAGCCATCTTATAAAATTACTTACTAAGAGTGAACTGCTTCTAAATGATGTGCGTCGTTTTTATACGGAAGTTTCTTGAGTGTTCTTTGTCCTCCTTAAGAACTATTGTCAATTAAAAACCACATACAGCAGAAAATACCTAAATAAAACCAGATGTTCTCCATAATGCTTTTTGATAAAACTTTTTCATAAAAAACATGAATAAAACCAATTTACATTTAAAATTGTGCGCCACACATTAACAGATATTAATACTCTGTGATAAAAGCACATCTGCACAAAACGGTGCTTTAAAATAGGAAATCTCTCAATGCTAACCATTGTTTTAACCTTGCGGCACTTTTGGAATCAGCATTGAGAGGATTATATTCGTCATGAATCTAGTTTACATCAATTCATTTATTCTTCTTATTCAATTTGTACTTTCTATCTCCTGTGCCGTGTCTCTTCATCTTCGGTCCGAACTTTTGTCGCTATCTTTTGCGAGCACTTTAAAATATTTGCATGGCATTAAGATTATTGTTTAACTTTGGGTGATACTTGAAGGCTTTAACAATAGATCAACGCTCGTCTCATACAATGCACATGGGCACAAAATGTTAGAGAAAGAGCTCTTTTGCCGCACCCACAGGTCTGTTTTGTTGATTTGCGCTGCGATGGATCATGATGATGAGCTTGATGACGGTTTAACTTGTGTACTTGCTGATACTATAGTGGCGAAATGATGGCGTGAAAGTGGTGAAGAGCGTAGTAGTGACACGTAACTCTCTACAATTTGCGTTACTTTGTATAACGCTATGCAATGCATAACTTAAGGAACGATACAGTCAAAATTTAGTCAATATCTATTGACGTATTTCAACTTTAATTTTTACATTAAAAAACCTGAACACCTCATTTTGTATGAAAAATTATGTGTGTATAAGGCAGTAATCTTCGCGCTCCCTATTTTTGATTTTTTTAAATTTATATACAGTTGTCAAAATGCCGTCCCAACAGAAAAACAGCGTATCAAATTGCCGCTCGCACATCGCGAAAATCAAAACTACTCGCACAAAGTTAACAAATGCTTCAAGAGATTGCCAAATCGCCACATTACAAATATGATATATGCTTTTTTGAGAACACGTTGTCGGCAATACCGAAATCTGGATCAAAATCGGCGGAAGCCGCTGAGACGACAAAAGTTGCGCGGTAGTTTTCGAAAACGACGGGGGCACACAACCTATCTCTCCGAAGATGCCACAAATAAACAGCTGGGTGTTGTATCATCTACGGCGACCATCAGGCAAACGATCCGGACTATCGACTTGTAGAGGTAGTGACTCCAGTCGCGATGATAAACAAAATGACACGAAGCCCAGCGCGATCCCGGAGGCTGCTTTTACGCGACGATACTGACGGATTTACGACTGCACGCTGGTAATGAATAATATGAAACCGTCAAAACCAGCTACAAGCAACTTCCACGAGACTGATTTTATACAGCAAAAGAGAGAGTAGCAGATATTTTCAGCTTTTTTGAAACCTGGCATGGCATCAAGGATTCGCAAAAATATATCTGGTTTTGTAAACCATCTGTACCTGTGGCAACAGCGCGGCCCACTGCGCAAAGCAGGACTGTCAACCAAGAAATTTACGTAATGAAAAGAGTGTTTGAATAAACGCGCGTCTGCTGCACCTTTCCTGAAGAACACGGTTGTTCCGTACTGTTTGGCCCGGATTTATCTTGCCATTACGGCGAAACGCCATGGAGTGGTACGCCGCCACCAACGTGCAGGTGGTTCGCAACGGACACGAACCCTCCCAACACGCCAAACTCGCCAATTGAAATACCTGGGCTATTCTCAAGGAAGCGGAACTAGAGCAAAAAACTGCTAAGGACGAGCAGCAGTTCAAAGGCCGACTGACGCTTTCTGCGGCGAAAAAGGTGGACAAGGTGGCTGTACAAGAATCTGGTGGCAGGGTCAAGCGTAAGGCCCGGCAATTTCGGTTGAGGAGAAAAGCGGAAGCCTAACTGAATGTTTTCCTGAATTTTATACTAATTGAACTTGAAAAAGAAATTTGGCTGATTTTTAAATAAACGATTTCACCGCGTTACACGCTGCATTTTCCCGCCGACCAAAAATTGTACGTATTTATCTCACACTTTCGCCACGGCAATCGCGGTGATTTACATCATATTAAAGTCGTTGATTTTGCCTTTTTGAAGAACAGACATCCAAGCTGGAGTGCCCACCATGTGGCATTTCTGTAACTGCCATTTTAAAATAACAGCTCGTTTCCGTTAGTTTTGGTGTAGATCGTGCGTATTGATGGCGCCACTTGCCCACCTTAGAGATTTGATAGGTTGTCAATTTTAGTTTGGTGAAACCTAGACTAGGCGGCGTTGTTTTTCTAACGGTTTGCTTTTAAATGTTTGTACTTCGATGATCGTTACTCCAGGCCGCGAGGATGCCGATACGTTTCCAGCTGGCCAGTTGGACGGTTATTCGGCGGTATCACCAACGGAGAACTCGAAGGGTAAAGGTGGCTACGGTTGATTAAACTAGAGATTTTAAAAAAATCCATCATGGAAAGCATTTTTCATCAAACGAAGACATTATAGCCGTCCGTCGTAGAGGAGTATTTTGCAGGCCTAAATAAATGATTAAATTCATAGTGTGAAATTTGCATTTCATTCAAATCGCATTCCTGGGCACCCACCTTTGCGAACGAGTCCGCTTTCACATTGCCTGGGATTGAGCAACCCATACAAAGGTGATCAAATGTGATCTTTCGACCAGCAGACTCATATGTTCCCTTAGTTTTGAAAGGAAATAAGGTGAGTGCCTACTAGGTTCATCGACCGAAGAGCATCAATCGAACGGACGCAGTCCGAGAAGATGAAGTAATGGTCTGCGGGCAAGTTTTAAATCATCCTCAATGGGATGATAATTGCTGCCAGCTCAGCAACATAAGCAGAAAAAGGTTCCTGAAGTTTGTGGAAGGCGCTAGAGTTTTCATTGAAGACATTGAAGTCAGTGGATCTATTGAGGCGTGACCTTTTTGCGGAGTTGACGTGTTGGTTCTTCTCAGTAAAAGTACGAGGAATTATTATTTGACGAAGTTATTTCAGTATCCTATGAGATGATTGTTTCATGGAAAAATCATTATGGATTGAGGGACTGCAAGCAAATGAAATAATTGAAATAAATGCAAAATAATGGATTCGGGTGCAGTAAGCACGGTCTGGAATATAACAGGGAAGACACATATCCAACGATATGTAGTGGTGGTAAATTCTCATATATCTAGATTGAGTGTACAGCACTAGAAAATCTTCAAAAATACTAATGCGTTTCCACATTCCACAAAAATACTAATGCGTACTCCACATTTGATTATTATTCTGAGGGAGAGCTCACAGAACCGATTCTGAAGGGGTCTTACTCCTGCCAGAACTTCAGGACTAATGTAATGAGTTGAGTGCATAGAGCCAAGAACATTACGCAGACAACGATATTGGAATGTGTTTTAATCTATCAGAAAGGTGAATCTAGTTGACAAGAGTTTAAGGCCAACACCGAGTGCTATGTCATATCAATTGAAGCTGAAATCTTTCGAGGTCTTCTCATTCCAGTCTAAAAACGTTTGAATGAATTAAACCAGTAATGTTGTAATTGTGACTCAAATACGGTAACAAAAACGAATTCTTAAGGCTACGTCAATTTGGTGGTATTCCTTGGCGCAAAACCCTGAAATTGTGCTATTTATTTTAATTTTGTAGATTCACCTCACCCATTTTAATTCGAATTCACCCGATTTTAATCCACTTCACAAGTCTTTCACACCAACTCCAGTCTAGCATTCTTTACCGAAAACGAATCTCCAGCAGTTGAACGACTCAAGCCGGACCGCGTGCTGCCTAGTATTTCAACTGTCTGCTTTATATTCAAATCAAGTCCATTTAGGTCCAATTCTGCGATGACGAATTGTGATCTAGGACAAAGCCAAGAAGAAAGGCAAAAATCAAATCACTCAAGGCAACCGTCTATTCTTGCGCTACTTCTGTTCTGCCCCCAGGTTCTAGTCATCCGTTTTGTTGTGGCTCACTTCCAGCCACCATGCTGCCGCCTCGCCATGCAAAACAAACAAGCGAATGTAAATCATCCAAAAATACTGCCTTCAAGATGGCACACGCCAATAAAATGAGGAGATTTTCCATGTCGACTTTTTTTTCTCTCACTCTATATGTTTAAAAATTCAAACGAAATCCGACGACAAAACACACCGTTTTCCACCGCCGGCAGATCTGATGACGATGGCACGGCATTGACTGCCTTAAATGCCAGAGCGAGGCAGTCTACTGAATCGGAATCGATTAGAGCAGAACAATCGCTGCTGCTCCTTTGGTTGCTTTCCTTAGGCGAAATGAAAAAGAAAAAGAAAAAGAAAAACATCTCTAGCTGGGAAAATTTGTAATTCTAATCCTAGTACCAATGTCAAGAAGGTACAGCACATTCATCATGGGGGTCGTTTTATGTGGCAAACTTTTCAGACGGATTTCGCTGTATTGAGGATTGCTCATGATAAACTCCCATTGATGGTTGAGTATCATTCGTAACCTTGCTGCTTAAGACGCCGTGGAGAGACGCGAACCTTCGACAACGGCTGGGTTCTTAAAACGTGATCACAAGTTTTTTCAGTGGGTTGTCCACCTAAATCCTTCAATTTAACTGACAATTTGTAGACAACGAGCTCGTGATAAGCTTCTTTGTTTCTAGACGTTTAAATGGTGTATTGCCGGTTCTCAAATCAGTGCTTCAATACAACCGGGATTCATTTAGGGTTATCCAGCAAGCTGAGATACTTAAACTACACCTTAAACTTATGTACACCTACGAGGACCTACTGACTGATATGTAAACTGGGGTATTTAAAGATCTAATCACTCAATTGTCCCCGTTGAAAAAGTTTAGTTTAAAACATTATCCAATAATAGATTAACAGGGTCTTACAGGCGCTGTTGTGCAAGAACAAAATCAAAACTAGAAACGGAATTCAATGATTCAGGTAAACCGAAGGGAACATCTGGTAGAGCAAATTCACTGTAACATATGTTGTAATTGATTTGTTTATGCGTGATGTGATTCGACGTTCAGATTGTTTGTTTATGTATAGCTGCCCTTTCCTTATTTTGTTTGGATCTCAGAGGCCAATGTTGATAGAAATGCCGAGAAAAAACATATAGCGACTGCAGAGAACAACAACATATCAAGCTGAACAATGCATTTGGTCGTTAGTAACATTGGGAGACTCTCTTCGTCGACTCTCGCTTTGCCTTCCTACGGCTATGTAAAATCATGTTCAAGTATTTTCAACTCACAGAATGCTAATATAAAGTGTAATTAAGGATCAAATACGTCAAACACATCAACCAATCGTTTTGTAGTCAAACTATTGAAACGGAAGAGAAAGTAGACAAAGAGAATATCTAATTGTTACTTAGGACCTAATGCATTGTTCAGCTTGATCAAAATAACGTAAGCTATTATTTTTCAAGACGTTTGTCAATTAATCCAGGGGAAAATAAATCCCTTCAATCATAGTAGGCAGTCTTGCATGTAAGCAATTATGCAAAATTACCTAGCGACTTAGGTTGATTCCATTTTTATTTTTAACGCTGAGTAAAGGGTGATACGGTCAAAATTTGGTCAAGGGAAAACGCGTGTAAATCGGTGAAATCGTTTATTTAAAAAATCAAATTAAATTTCTTTTTCAAGTTCAATTAGTATAAAATTCAGGAAAAATATTCAGTTAGGCTTCCGCTTTTCCAAATCCGAATTGCCGGGCCTTACGCTTGACCCCTGCCATCAGATTTTGTACAGCCACCTTGTCCACCTTCTTCGCCGCAGAAAGCCAGTTTGCCTTGAACTGCTGCTCGTCCTTAGCAGTTTTTTTGGTCTTCTTTAGGTTCCGCTTGACAATAGCCCAGTATTTCTCAATTGGGCGGAGCTCTGGCGTGTTGGGAGGGTTCTTGTCGCCGGGAACCACCTGCACGTTGTTGGCGGCGTACCACTCCATGGCCTTTTACCGTAATGGCAAGATGCCGAATCCGGCCAAAACAGTACGGAACAACCGTGTTTCTTCAGGAAAGGCAGCAGACGTTTATTCAAACACTCTTTCACGTAAATTTCTTGGTTGACAGTCCCGGAAGCTATGAAAATGCTGCTTTTCAAGCCACAGGTACAGATGGCTTGCCAAACCAGATATTTCTTTGCGAACTTTGACAGTTTCGTGTGCTTGAAAATATCTGCTACCTTTCCCCTTCCTTTTGCCGTATAAAACTCCTGTCCCGGAAGCTGCTTGTAGTCGGCTTTGACGTAGGTTTCGTCGTCCATTACCACGCAGTCAAACTTCGTCAGCATCGTCGTGTACAGCCTCCGGGATCGCGCTTTGGCCGTCGTATTTTGTTTATCATCGCGATTTGGAGTCACTACCTTCTTGTAAGTCGATAGTCCGGCTCGTTTTTGGCTCGATGCACGGTTGTAGACGATACACGCAGCTTATTTGCGGCATCTCGGAGAGATAGGTTAGGGTTTCGCTTGAAACTACCGGCAACTCTCTTTGTCGTCTCCCAGCGGCTTCCGGTTTTCGATTTCCCCCCGATCCAGACTTCCTGGCTGTCGACAAACGTTCCCCAAACACTTTAATTACATTTGTAACGGTTGATTTGGCAACTTTTAGCGATTTTGCCAACTTGCGTGCGAGTAGCTCGGATTTTCGCGATGCGCGAGCAAAATTTTGATACGCTGCTCTTCTTGCTTGGACGGCATTTTGACAACTGAAAAGTGAATTCCAAAATCAAAATAGGAACAACATTCTACACACACACACCTTCAAAATGAGGGGTGTTCAGGTTTTTTAAATGCAAAATTGAAAGAAATACGTCAAGTTGATATTGACCAAATTTTGACCGTATCGCCCTTTATGCTCACAAATGTCCGTGAATTCAAGTCATACGTTTTGCACTGTTGACATCAATTTATTTTCAAATCTGAACTTAAGAAATTGTTCATGAGGTTAAGGTAAAAATACAGCAATGCAACATATTGCAGCTAGGATGCTCTTGAGTGACCCCATCCCCCTTTCATTTACCTTTCACGGCCGGTTTCAATCAAAGTGTTTGACTCATTTTTGTCTAAATTGGAGTCACTCAAATATGAGTTAATGTAACTTGGATTGACAAGTTAACACATCTTTGGTATGTTGACTTGTTAATACCAGTTACATTTACTCATACTTGAGTGACTCCGCTTTTGGGAAAAATTAGTCAAACACGACTCAAAATTGATTAAAATTGCCTGGCCGTGCTCCTTTGTAGTTCAAAGAGAAACTGCTGCTACAGGACTTTTCATCAATCCTTTCTCGGCTAGAACCAATGAAATGGTAGTCGATTGGTCATCACACTCGAAATAATCTTTCATTGTGTCGTTTTCGAGAAACACATCCAAAACCTCGTATTCATGCATTTGAAATTATGACTGTGTTGCCGAAATTATATTTTGTTTTTCACTTCTAATTTCACTGTGCAGTAAATCGTAACTAATTGAAAACAAAAATATTTTTAGGCAGTTGTTCAAAACTTTCAAACATCCAGAGGAACATAAAGGAACATAAAGCATCAACCACGTAGACGGAAATTTGACACTTTTAACCCCCTCCCCGCGTAGACTTTAGCAGCCTTGGTAAAAGCACCAGACCGTTCTGCACGAGAGCCAAACTTGACTGCAAACACACCACCATGTGGCGGTAATTCGCCACTTTAGTTTCGTGCTTATAGATGAACCCGCAACCAGATTTATCTGGCACTGCCAGACTTTTTATCGACAAAATGACTAAAAGAGAAACCCGGCAAAATGCCCGACTTTTTGATATTAAAACAGATTAAAAAAAAGCGTAGTTCAATCCCACTCCACTACACTTCTGCTTCACTTTACTCAATTTTTGAGTACAAATGTATACTATCTCGTTGTCTCTCACAGAAATGTTGCTCAATTTTCGTTAAAAGTGGATCTACTCAATAAGTAACATTTTCGCGATAAATTGTGTAAAGTGAAGCGGGAATGTAAAGCGTTAAGTGATTTGCGAGGCTGCTTATTTTACATCCACGCTTTTCATGTGCTCATATTATTTTCAGTGATGAAATAACAAATTAATGAAACTTGACGTATTAGTGTGAACTATCCTCACTCACTACGTTTTCACGAGGTTTTAACGTTTATTTTGTAGATTCGTTTGCGCATTCATGTCAGTTTGTCATATTGAAGCTGGATTCCGCAAAATAACAAGTGCAACTATGTCGTGTGTAGTTCTCGTCCAATGAAAACGATTTGTAGCTATTTTGTGCGAATAGGTAGTCGGTCATATATTTGGTCAAATAATTTTCATATATTTGGCATTGGTCAAACAGTGTAATTCCACGCTTGTCTGTTTACTTCAGAGTATACGAGTCAAAAAATTACTAATTTTGGGACAACATTTGCAAAGGGCCTATCGACATTTGAAAAATCTATTGAACCCTTTTATATTGTTAGTTCAGATTTTTACATTTCTGTGCATTGCCAGATTATGCCAGATTTTTTATTTGTGACATGCCAGATATTTTATCAAAAACTAATGGCAACCCTGCCCGCAACGCAAAGGACACGACACGAGTGTACACGCTCGTGTATTGACGAATTCAGGTTGAAAAAAGAAGAAGACACCGAGTGATGATAAATCTGACAGCTCCCATGTTAAAGCATAGGGCGAACATTTTAAAATGCGTCTAATAAATTCAAATAAAATTTTAATTAAAAGCGGTTTGTACGATCACAAGAAAGCTCTCAACATACACCTAGTATGACACTGGTTGCCACGGAAAGAGCAATGCTCGTCGGATGATTCTAAAAATTTGATAATTGGCTTATTGGTTTGTTTTCTTGGCTGTTGGGTGACGGGCTAGTAAGTTGATTGAATTTAACAAGCACGGCTCGGTTACAAAGACGGAGGTTACGGTCTTTGAATGTTGAAAAAATCAAGGCTACCATTTGGAAAGGCCTTATTTTTAAATTATTTATTTTTTAAACTTTAGTGATAATACTATTAAATCAGGTGGTAGATCCTGCTTATTATCAAACCTCTGAAGTTAATTACAAAAAGGACAATAAATTGGATAACATAAGCTTTGTCATAGTATCTGAAGTATTGACCTATGACTCAAGAGCAGTTCAGTTGTTTATATCAAAATTACTAGATTTCATTAAACAAAATTTAATATATTGCTCAAAATTATTTTCATGTCAGATGGAGCAGTGGCCCATTATAACTTTGCCAGCGTGTGCAATTATAAGTCCATACATGGATTGGAACGTCTCATGGGAAAGGTCCATGTAATGCTATTGGTGGTTATCTCAAGCGAATGGCAAAGAGAACAAGCATTGCTCAAGATTTTAGAAACACAATCAAAACTTCTCGAGAACTATATTACTGAGCAGTTGAACAGTCAAATAAAAGTATTACAAAACTGAATTTCTGCTTCATATCAGCTGAGCAGTATGCAAAAATGTCAAAATGACTTGAGGAGTTCTATAGCTAAGTAAAAATCATACCTGTTACACAGGTTCATTGCTTTGTACCTATTTCAGAAAATCAAATCTCGGCTAAAAGGTTTTTTTGATTCAAAGGATAATCCATAGAAATTCACTTTGTATGTGAAAGATTCATAAATAAGATATATGAAGCTATGTTAATTACTAATACGTGAAGATGTACATATGTATTAAAATTAAAATAAAAAAAAAACCCTAATCAAGCAAAAACCTATGAACTTTCATTGACATGAACAGTATTTCAAAAATTCATATAAGGTCATATTTGAATTGATGCATATCCATTTGAAGATGATTCAAATATGATGTCCGTTATTCTTTTAGATTTATCAGCCCTCCTCTATCACAATTTGTCCCATACCTTTTACGAATTCTGTAACAAATCTTGACCTTCCTTCTTTTTTTCCTTAAACGTGCCCATCTTGCAATGTATGGCGATGTTTTTGACAATTATATTGCCTTTTTTAAAAGATAGCCAAATTTTTTTAAATATATTTAGTTAGCCTGTAAACAATTTTGCAAAAATCACCAATGCGTCACTTTTTTGTAAGTCGTTTCCTATATGAATTATGTTGATTTAAAATAAAATCGATTAAAAAGCTTAAGCCCTTTTCAAATCGTCTACATAAATTTAAAAAAAACAACATGGTAATTTGCTTAAAAAGACATAGTCTACACACCCACAAAATTGTATTGGATTCTGAGAGGGTGCTCCCAAACACTGGATGAGTTGGCGTGAAATTCGTCAATAATTCCCTTAGAGAAATATCACTAATGTTAATGACATAAGAATTCATTCACATAAAGTGGTATTTCTATGTTATGACTTTCTCTATTCAGAAAATGGTCTTAAACACACATACTTTCACACCAGCATGTCAGTTGTTTACAGCTTGCCATCAAAACAGGAAGTACTGCGAGCGCGCATTATACAATACGTGATTAAAAATACACGAAGGACAATTTTAAGCGTGAAAATGTTTCGAAGACCGTCAATGATTTGAAGTCGTACATAGGTAAGACTCTGAAAAAGGAGGGAATCGTATGTTAAGAGACAACCAGATCCCCAGAGTACCCGGACGAACAAATTAAACTGTCCCAGATGCTCGGAAACAACTGTTTTTACACCAATGTCAAATCTACAACTCCTCCGAAGGTTAAGTGAAGATTCAAGCACGAGTTTAAACAAAATGTGATGCTATGCATCGCAATTTCCGATAAGGGGATTTCGGATCCATAGTTCAAACCAAGTGTCTTGGCCATCAACCAGCAAGTTGATTCAAATCCTTCAGAATAATCAATCGCATGAAAACTACGTGTTCTGTCCGGCAAAGGCATCATCACAGTACGTGAAGAAGACGCATACGTTCCTGGAGAGCCAAAATACACCAATTGTTGTAAAAGAGCGGTATCCGACTAGTCTGCCACAGTGTCGTCCTATTGAGTGACTAAGTGACTCGCTATACCAAATCTCTTTTTCAATTCTTTCTCCGCTTCCACCTGTCAATTGCCCAATATGTCTCCACTTTTGATTGTTATTTTTTGTGTTCTCCCCAGCGCGGAAGTAACGATCTTTGATGAAGTTTGCAGAAGCAGATAATTTCTCATCTCCATGCGAAGCGCTAGGAGTGGACCGTAATTTTATTGCTAGAACGAATAGACATGAAAAGGAAGTGTATTGATAGTTCCGTATAGGGCAACGGCAGGCTTTGAAATTGAAAGATACAAGATTTAAAACGAGCGGAGGGCATTTGAACGGTAGTGTCCGATCAGGCACATAACCCTTTGTCATACTACCTTATGCAAGGTAGACAAGGGGGAGGAAATCCCCTTGACTGGTAAAAGGTTATGCAACCGATCGGGCTCTTATACTACCTATTGCTTTTTTCTGGTTCTAGCGATTTGTCCGTCTCCCAATACTGCCTAACACGGGTGAGAAATTATCTCCCGCTGTTGGGTTTATTTTTAGCATGTACCGCCTATTTCACACATTTGCTCTTCTCGTTATACTATAACTTATAGATCTCGGAGAGAACGACGGTGAGTGGTGCAAATATGTACTGATCCCCACCAGTATGAATTAATGGATTCCCCCATTATGGGCTCCTAGCGCTTCGCATGGAGATGGAAATTATCTGCTTCTGCAAACTTCATCAATATTTCTCGATTGGGTGAAATTGAGTGCAATTGGTTTGAGGTCATTTTTGATAACATCAACCCTGATGCCACGGTACTACTGAAACGTTTCTCGACTGTGTTTTTTCAGGCAACCTTTCTAGTAGAGCTTCGATTTCATAGACCCATATGCAACGGAAACTTACATTTTTTTGTCCGTAGCTTCAAATTGCTTGCCACATTAAAGTTCTGTCCAGTTAGAATCCGGAATCACTTATTGTGTTGCAGCAGCACGGAAAGTGACCGCTGCAAGAATTATTTTACAGTGGCTTGTTTGCCTAGGCACCCAATTTCTGTGGTATATATTTCACAGTGCTTCGTGCAGTGAGTCAAAAATTATTCCAGACGGAAGCCGGGAGGAGAGAAATAATTCTGAACACCCACGTTGATAATTCAACGTAGTCCGCAATAAAAGTCGCAAACATGTTGAAAATCGCCAAATCAACCGTGTATGATGGGCTCAAGCGTTTCAGAGAGCGAAAGAGCGTGGATCGAGTGCCTCAAGGTAAGCGTCGTAGTGGAACATTTGACCGCAAGCTGAACCAGAAGGTGTTGAGAAGCGTCAGAGCAAACCCTGGACTATCAGACCGTTTGAAGAATTCGTTTACGAGCAGGATATCGTTCTCATCGAACCAGCAATCCGCACCAAACAGAACTGTTACCATTTGGGTGCTTTGCCCCATGACACAAGCTAGTACACAGCGAGAGCTTTGCTATAAAATAGAAGCTTAAGAACCACTCCACAGATTTAGCTTTGAACCCACTGATCATGCACAGGGCAGCAATATGTTCCTGTTCTTACTGAGAACCCAAAATGATGATTTGTAGAATAGGATGATGATATTTCCGATGATAATAATATTGATAGGTAGACGTGAGGAAAAAGCTCGTAGATAGGAACCCATTCAATCTATTAAATACAATTAAAGTGCCTAAAATGAATGGAAAAGTATACTCCAAAAAACGGTCATATTAAAAACTGTTATACACCATTTATAATACACCCACACACTACAGTCTACTACAGTCACTACGAATACAATTATCGGTTGGTTATTGATCCCAAGAGCTATGGGATGGAGTTTTAGAATAAGGCAAAGCGAAAAAGGATGGAATGGGGATATTTTTGGGACATTTAGGAAAATAGAGGTTGGCTACCGGTTGTATGCGGCAGACTAGATCTTTTCCACTTCAGCTTGCAAGCCATACAGACGTGCCCCGAAAACCGCAAAGTATAAGGAAGTAAAGAGTTTGAAGTGAGATTTTGTTAAAGTTCGAAATAGTGGAAAAGTGTAGCAGTGACCGCCAGAACCCGCAATTGGTAATCCTGAGTCGGACGATCATCCGATCGCCCGAGGTCATCGACGGCATCGCCCTTCCCGCCAAATCCCAACGTCACCGGCCGGCCGCCCACAATATACACCAACACATAAAACTTGTAAGTAGGTTAATAAAAGTTAAAGCGAGAGTGACCGTGTGTTTTGCCTTTTGATCCGTGTCCCTTATAATTGTCCGGAGCCGACCTTGAGAGTTCCGCCTCTCAAGCTCGAGCTAGTCGCCGCAAAAGAGGCTGGTGTATAGCCCAACCCACACAGGTCCCGTGGCTCTAGACCAGGGATCTGGGGTCTTGCACTAGAAAGAGTTGCCGCAGGAGAGTAACAGAACGTTGAAGCAAAGTTTCGTTACCAAAACTCGAGCTCGGAAATTGTACCAGCAGGTTTTGACAAAGTACCAAGGATGCCAGCTCATCGACGATCCTAAGTCAAAATGGATTTCGGACAGCTTCTTGGCCGAAAATTCTACATGGCGACGGCACGGGGAGATGTTCGTGCGAATTTTAAGTTTGCTTTTATGGACAAATTTGTAAAAACAAACTGATGATTGAGCAAAGGGATACGCAGCTGCGGAACAAAGACCAAAGTATTCGTGACGAATAAAAAGATGGACTTGAAGCTGTACAAGGAAGAATGCCTCGAAAACTGCGTACTATCTTTCAATAAAGGTCCCGTGAAGTTTTGGCCAGACTTGGCGTGTTGCCACTACAGCCGGGAAGTCATCCAGTGGTACCGCGATAATAACGTCGATTTCATCGATAAAAACATAAATCCACCCAACTGCCCACAGTTCTGGCCCATCGAGAGATTTTGGGCAATAATGAAGCGGAAGCTTAAAAAAAGTGGAAACACGGCTCGGAATGTGACTCAGATGACCAAAATGTGGAACAAATGTGCCAAGGAAGTTTACTCCGGAGGTGTGCAGCGTTTGATGGGAAGAATAAAGAAGAAAGTGTGAATTTTCCTTGGAAACGAAGAGAAATAATTTGTCTTAATATTTTTTCCTGACGAAACAGTAAATTACTTTTGTTTTGTTGTATTAAACTTATTTGTACGTCAATCCGTTACCGAGATACAGATGATTTTATTATTCCGGATTCTAAATGGACATTGCATTAGACATTTGAAAAAACACACAAATCGATTGCATACAGTACAGATTGCGAAATCCCAACACATTTGTATTGTTTCTGCCCCAAAAGTATTAACTGCTATTGGGCTAGACACCGCTGTTGAGCAAATACCACTAGTTCAGTTTTCATTGGTAAGAATTCGATCCCTAGATTCCTATACCAAGACGATAGGTTGTCTAAGGAATTTTGCGGTGGTCATTGGATGTTAACGGCATGTGATCCTCGTGAGGAAACCACACTGTGTTATTTCTGCCGAACAATTGTCAATATCTTTGATGCTAAAATTATAAAAAAGAGAGCTGAGGCATGAGCCTTGGGACTAACCGATGTAACTAATTCTGGATGTTGTCAGTTGTCCAAGTGAAAAGTTCATTTGATTTTCTGACAACAAATTGTACAAAAACTTGCATAAAGTTCCGGGCAGTTCACATCCCTGCAGATTATCTGAATTCAATGGAAACTGAATCAAAAGCCCCCTTAACCCTTAAAGGTGCAGGACGGACTTTTAATTTTGAAAACGCTATATCTCAACGATGCCTTGACTTTTCCAGTTCCCTCAAATCAAGGGGAATGGTTGTCCTAAATTATGAATATATGTACCCCCCCTCCATCTCATCCCCCTTTCTTTTCGTGGCTGAGACTAGGTGGCTCTGAGGGTATTATTCATCATGATATTTAAATTGATTTAGTTTTTCACTTTTTTTTATAAACGGTCTTATGTTTTTTTAGTAAGTTTTTAACATAAATGGAACATGGAAAGTATACAATTGGGTATAAACATCTTTTTCGGGATGTTCTAGGTCATCCAAACACTCCTGGAATGTTGATCATGGACGATATCTCTATGACACGTGAGCATAGGACCTACATGCATAAAACAGTCCTGGAGTTTAGGTCAAATGATCTACTAGATCAACCATGACTAGGCTACTGTCCTTAGCAACGCAGCATACCCAAGCAGACTCAAAAAAGCCATACAAAGAGATTGTAATATATTTACCTTCATATAAGATGTTCTAGGTTCTCCAAATTGTGCTGGAATTCAGATAGTTCGTTGCCATTAGTTCAACCAAGACTAATGTAATGTCCCTAACATTGTATAATATCTTCACTGATTTATAGTCCCAGTGTGCATCGTTATCGACCCGTTTCGATTTATATTTGTTGTTCTTTGTGCTCCAGGTCGTTGTGGAGTTCAAGTCATAAAATCTATTGAATCAACCAGAGCTATAATATAGTTCTTATGGAAGAAGCATATTCGAACAGACTCACGGAGGTTGTGTGCATAAAAATCAATCTGTTTGTTTGCATATCAATTTTCCTTTGTTCTCCAAATCTGCCTGGAGTTCAGATCAAATGATCTACTAGATCAACCATGTGACTCATTGGCCTTAGTAATGCAGAATACCCAAAACAGGCTCAAAGAGATTATACAAATGAAACAAGCAGAATCACATGAGCATTAACCTATTATGGACCAAGCAGGAAACGTGGAGAATTGACTTTTAATCCTTCTCTATGGGACAGAGGCGTTTCAAACTAATTTATTTTTGTCTACGTTTCGACGACATACGAAATCGCGCGGAAAGGATCCAGGCTTCCGGAGATAAACTCGAACCACTAAAAACATTTTTTTTGCTTGTCTAAATTCGTAGTTAGTATTATGCAAAATCTTCCCAAATTGGTTGGGCCAAAACTCAATGCGACGATCGGAATATTTGCGAATTCTAGCCGAAGAGCTTGCAATTTCACATATGAAAAATAGGGTTTCTAGGGGCCACCTTAGTCAGGAGCTCTCTTCAGGCATTAAGGCGAAAACGAAGGTATTTGTTTTTCCTGTGGCCAACCAACTTATGTTGGAAATGTCATAAATTCAGCTGTCAAAGTAATATGAAAGAAAATGAAATAGTGTGCTGCCAGATTTGCGAATCAAAAGATCAAATCGTCAATTTCAAGCCATCCAAAACAATCAGTAGAAGACGGCACCCCACCCCACTTCGTTCAGCGAAAGAAGAAAGTTCGTTTGATCCAGCGCTCCGCTATTTTGGAAGATTTATTCGAGTGCGAACCTTCTAAGCCAGTAGTTTTATCTCAAAATCGATTCACTCCAGTGAATAGAGTGAAAGTGAGTTGTTTTTCTAAGAAAGCAGTGTGATTTTCCAGTGAAATTAGCAAATCAAGCAGTGCTAGCTGGCGAATTATCATCCCGCCTTTTTTCGCTTCATCTCCGCGTGGTGACGCGCGATACCAGCGATACACTACTACATCGCCAACGGTCATCCGACAGCGTTGAGCGAGTGCACCCGAAGGCGATCGCATCAGCGCACCGCTCCCCGCTCCCCGCATAGAAGTGCGACGTTCGCGCATACGGAGCGTCAGCAGCAGCAGCAGCAACAGTTCAGTAATATTAGTTAAGTTTTTTTTTTCCCTGTCGCTCATCCCACTTGAGTTTAGCTTTAATTTGTGTGATCTTTGTTTGTGTTTGTGTGTGTGAGTAAGGCAAATCGTGCATGTTGAAGAGGTTTCTTCGACATGGACGGTTTGGCTGAAAAGTTCCTTTGCCACCCGATGATGGGGAGGCACAGACAATATTCAGACCGCGATCGTATCCGGTTGACTCGATCGGTCCATGGGTTGTCTACTTTCAGCCCAAAATGAAACCTTTGAATGTGTATCAAATCACTACTGATCTGACGAAGCGATTTTCAGCCGTGACAGAGATCACGAAAGTAAAATTTAATAAACTCCGTGTTGTCGTCTCTAACCTGAAGCAGGCTAATGAGATTGCTGCTTCCCAGCATTTTACACTCGAATATCGAGTTTATATTCCAGCTCGTGATGTGGAGATTGTAGGAGTGGTCACAGAGGCGAGTCTGTGCCCTGAAATTTTGAAGAATCGAGCGGTTGGCCGATTCAAGAACCTCTGCTTCCCCAGTTCAGATACTGGAAGTGACAAAATTAGTGAAAATATCGCACAGCGAGGGTAAGAAAAAGTTACCCCCACAGACTCGTTTCGGGTAACCTTTTCTGGCTCTGCCCTTCCTCAGTTCTTAGAACTGATAAACTTCGGCTACCTGTGCGGTTGTTTGTACCCCGGGTAATGATTTGCCAAAACTGTCAGCAGATGGGGCATACGGCCTCCCATTGCGGCAATAAGACACGCTGCTCAACTTGCGGGGAGAAACATGAGGCTGGTCCCTGTGCAGATAATACACTAAAATGCGTTTTCTGCAAGGGAACTCCTCCTCATGCTCTCGTCGTGCCCGGCGTATAAACAACGCGGCGAAAAATTGGAACGTTCTCTGAAACAACGTTCAAGGCAATCTTTGCAGAAATGCTTAAGAAAGCTTCGCCACAGGATACCAATACAAATCCTTTCGCTCCTCTTTCAGATGACGAGTCTGATTCGGATTTGGTTGAGGAGGGACATCTTTAGTTTTCCGGGAGGTGCTCCACGGAAGCGAAGACGCATTCGAGCTGTGAAAGCAGCTGAACAGAAGCCTCAAATCAACATGCCCAATTCAAAGAGCAGAGAAAAGAAGGATAATCCGAATCCTCCTGGTTTTCGTAGTGCCAACTACACACAGGATTTCCCATCTCTCCCGGGGACATCTAAATCCCCTGATGCCCCTGATTTTAAGAACAGAAGCCCCCTTCATCTGGGCTGTTCTCATTTGATGATATTGTGGAAGGTATTTTTAAGTACCCTGAAATGTCTGACTCTCTTAAAAGCATTGTTATGGCAATGCTTCCCACTGTGAAAACTTTTTTGAAGAAATTAACATTAAAGTGGCCCCTCCTTGCAGCTATCATTTCCTTCGATGGATAATTTGCCAAAAGAGGTAGGGGATTTGATCACTGTTCTGCAGTGGAATTGTCGAAGTCTTGTTCCTAAATTGATTCATTTAAATTTTTAGCTCACAATATCGGTTGTGATGCATTTGCTCTTTGTGAAACATGGCTTTCGCCCGAAATCGATCTTCCGATTCATGATTTCAATATTATTCGTCTTGATCGTGAGGATTCACGTGGAGGAGGAGTATTTTTGGGGATCAAAAAGTGCTACTCCTTCTATAGAGTGAATTTTCCTCCAATTCCAGGTATTGAAGTTGTCGCATGTCAGGCTGTTATTAAAAATAAAAGCCTTTGCATTGCTTCTGTGTACATTCCTCCTAGAGCACCAATTAACCGAAAACAACTTTCAGATATTTGTTCGGTTCTGCTCTGCTCCGCGGTTGGTCATGGGAGATTTTAACTCTCACGGTACAGGCTGGGGAGAACTGTACGATGACAACCGGTCTTCTTTGATATATGACCTCTGTGACAACTTCAATATGACAGTTCTCAACAATGGAGAAGTTACACGCTTGGCTGGTCCATCCTCACTTGGTAGTAGGTTAGACCTCACACTTTGTTCGAATTCATTATCGTTGGACTGCACGTGGAATGTGATCCAAGATCCCCACGGTAGTGATCATTTGCCTATAAAAATTTCGGTTGCCACCGGGCTGACTCCACCGGAATCCATCAACGTCACGTATGATCTAACTCGTAATATCGATTGGACAAGGTTCAAGACAGCAGTAGATGAAGCCGTAACAACGGTAGAAGGGCTTCCACCGCTGGAGGAATATAACTTCCTCAGCAACCTAATTTTGGAAAGCGCGCTTCAAGCTCAAACTCGACCAGTTCCAGGAACGTCATTTCGCAGGAAACCTCCTTCCCCATGGTGGGATCAGCAATGCACCGAGGTTTACCGCAAAAAGTCCGACGCGTTCAAAGTTTTTCGTAGACGTGGAACACCTGAGCACTTTGAAAGGTACACGGCTCTCGAACGAGAATTTAAGAGCCTCATCAAGGCCAAGAAACGCGGTTACTGGCGACAATTCGTGGACGGGCTATCGCGCGAAACGTCGATGAGTACCCTTTGGTATACGGCGCGAAGATTGCGTAACAGAATTACGAACAACGAGAACGAAGAGTACTCGGACCAATGGATCCTCAAGTTCGCGCGAAAAGTTTGTCCAGATTCTGTGCCAGCACAAATGTTTCCTCGCGAAACAACGAATTCGATAGATGAGATTAGCCAACCCTTTTCAATGGTAGAACTCTCTCGCACTCCTTTCGTGTGGCAATACGGCTCCAGGGGCTGATAGGATCAAGTTCAACTTGCTTAAGAACCTCCCAGACGTCGCTAAGAGGCGCATGTTGCACTTGTTTAATCAGTGTCTGGAACTCAACATTGTACCGGATGATTGGAGACGGGTGAGAGTTATTGCCATTCAAAAACCTGGTAAGCGCGCATCCAACCACAACTCCTATCGACCCATCGCGATGTTATCTTGTATTCGAAAGTTGTTGGAGAAAATGATCCTTTTCCGTCTGGAAAAATGGGTTGAGACGAATAACCTGGTATCAGATACTCAGTATGGTTTCCGTAGGGGTAAGGGAACGAACGACTGTCTCGCGTTGCTTTCCACGGATATTCAGTTAGCTTTTGCTAAAAAGAGCAAATGGCTTCTGTATTCTTGGATATAAAGGGGCTTTTGATTCAGTATCTGTTGAAGTTCTTTCAGATAAACTCCACGCTTGTGGCTTTTCACCATTAATGAATAATTTTTTGTACAATTTGCTGTCAGAGAAACATATGAGCTTCTCTCATGGAACCTCTACAGCTTCAAGATTTAGCTACATGGGTCTCCCCAGGGATCATGTTTAAGCCCCTTTTGTATAATTTTATGTCAAAGACATTGACGGTTGTCTAGGTGACAACTGTACGTTGAGACAACTTGCAGATGACGGCGTAGTGTCTGTCACGGGACCCAATGGGGTCGATCTGCAAGGACCCTTACAGGATACCTTAGACAATTTGTCTACTTGGGCTCTAGAGCTAGGTATCGAATTCTCTACGGAGAAAACTGAGTTGGTAGTTTTTTTCAAGAAGCATAACCCTGCACAACCGAAACTTCAAATTTTGGGTACACCAATAACTCATTCCATGTCATTTAAATATCTTGAGGTCTGGTTCGATTCCAAGTGCACCTGGAGATCTCACATTGAGTACCTGAAGCGAAAATGCCAGCAAAGGGTCAATTTTTCTGCACAATTACCGGGACCTGGTGGGGAGCGCATCCGCAAGATCTTCTAACGTTGTACCGGACAACGATTTTGTCGGTTATGGAATACGGTAGTTTTTGTTTTCAGTCAGCGGCTCGGTCGCACATCATCAAACTGGAACGTATTCAGTATCGGTGTCTTCGTATCGCGTTAGGTTGCATGCAATCGACTCACACCATGAGTCTTGAAGTGCTGGCTGGCATGTTGCCACTCTCGGATCGGTTTTCAGAGTTATCTCTCCGGCTCCTCACCAGGTGTGAAGTTATGAACCCCCAGGTGATCGAAAATTTTGAGAAGCTCCTTGAGCTGAATCCTCAAACCCGCTTCATGACATTGTACCATTTGTACATAACACAGGATGTCAGCCCTTCGCTTAATATTCCCAATCGTGTTTGCTTCTCCGACTTCGGAAATTCGGTTCATTTTGATTTATCCATGAAACAGGAGCTTCGTGGAATCCCAGAGCATCATCGTCCTATGATTGCTCCGGTGATATTTGCTGCAAAGTTCGGCCAAGTTGATTCCACTTAAACGTTTTTCACTGACGGGTCTTTGATACATGACTCCGCTGGTTTTGGTGTATACAATGAAAATTATAGCGTCGCTCGTAAACTTCAAGCACCTTGTTCTGTTTTTGTCGCGGAATTGGCAGCAATTCATTTTTCTTTAGAAACTGTTGCCTCTTTAACACCGGATCAATACTTCATTTTCACGGATAGTCTTAGTTCTATAGAGGCTATTCGTTCCTTGAAGCCGGTAAAGCACACCTCCTATTTTCTTATGAAAATACGAGGTCTTCTAAGTGCTTTATCTTCACGTTCTTTAATATCACCTTTGTGGGTCCTTCTCATTGTTCGATTCCTGACAATGAGAAAGCGGACTCGCTTGCAAGGGTGGGCGCTATGGAAGGCGATATTTATGACCGACAAATCGCCTTCAACGATTTTTTCTATATTTTTCGTCAGATATCACTCGATAGCTGGCAGTATAAATGGAGTAAAGGAGATTTGGGGCGATGGCTACATTCTATCACTCCTAAGGTGTCTAAGAAATGTTGGTTCAGGGGATTGGATGTGGGTCGAGACTTCATTCGTGTGATGTCTCGCCTTATGTCCAATCATTATTCTTTAAACGCTCATTTGTTCCGTGTTGGGCTGGGAGACAGCAATCTCTGTGAATGTGTTCAAGGTTACCAGGACGCAGATCATGTTATTTGGTTTTGTACTGAGCATCGTGGAGTCAGATCTGAGCTTTATGATTCCCTTAGGGCTCGAGGTAGACAACCCAATGTACCGATTCGTGATATTTTGGCTGCTCGCGATCTGGAGTTTATGAAACTCATTTATGTGTTTTTGACTAACATTAGCCTTAGATTGTAGTTTGATTAACTTACCTGTTTAGGTTAAATTTGTGAGGAATGTGTGTGCCAGTGTGTGATTGCGGTTGTGTGTAAGAGTGTGGTTGTGTGTGTGTGAGAATGAGCGATTTTTTTTAATTAAAAACGTTCAATTAAAAAAATTGTAATTTGAAGTTCTAGATATAAGAAAATCATTGTTCCTTATGCTTTGTTCAAAATTTCCACCCCAATTTTCCCATCCTTAAAATTGTTATTCCTATTAACCTCGAGACGACCGCGAGTAATCGGTTCTATCCCCTTAACCTTAGTCCTAAGATAACTGATGTATATAAACATGAAAACTTGGCTCTGTAAAGTTGATTCGGTTGAGCCTGTACAAATAAATGAATTCGTAAAAAAAAAAGCCATCCAAAGACTATCTGGCGATAAGTAAACGGTGTAGAAGATGATCAAAAAGAAGAATTTCGAAAACGAATACGAAATGTTGTTTTTGTGATAAATTTGTGTGTTCCATCAAAAAAGTCATATTTTTTTGCACAGATTGTAAAAACTTGGATGAACAGAAAATGTAAAAATAGTATTGATGAATCAAGCAGCAGACACATCACTTTTAAAACAGAGGGATGATAAAATACGTCGTTTCAGAAACGATGTAAATAATTCTTTGCTTGTTATCTTTTGTTATGCTTCTCATTTTTGTAATAAATCTAATCAAATAAACAAACGAACATGCCAAAAATCATACAGTTGCCATAGATGCATACAGTCTTTGTGAGTCTGATGGGATATCCTTCTTCCCAAAGAACTACAGTGTGACCAATATACATACGAGCAAAGTTTGTCAACCATTACACCAAAATAGATAATCCAAATCAAACTATTTTACTACATTTGAAAACAATACTTCATACTAACAACTCATACTGATTATGGTTCAAATCTCTAGCGATTATCTTCCAGAATTTCTCGTAAAACTTTGTAATTTCATCGTCGCTGCCCAACATTATGTTTTAGGAAATGTCATGTCTTCTAGCAATGTTTTGTTCGCACATTTTGTGTATATAAGCGATGTGAGTGGCATTGCATTGGTCTTGGTTGAACTAATGGCAACGAACTATCTGAATTCCAGCACAATTTGGAGAACCTAGAACATCTTATATGAAGGTAAATATATTACAATCTCTTTGTATGACTTTTTTGAGTCTGCGTTGCTAAGGACAGTAGCCTTGTTATGGTTGATCTAGTAGATCATTTGACCTGAACTCCAGTACAATTTGGAGAGACTTAAACAATTGATATGAATGGAGATGGATGACAGATAATAATTTTACTCTTTTTGAACATTGTTGAACATGTTTCATGCATGTAGGTCCTATGCTCACGTGTCATAGAGATATCGGCCATGATCAACATTCCAGGAGTGTTTGGATGACCTAGAACATCCCGAAAAAGATGTTTATACCCAATTGTATACTTTCCATGTTCCATTTATGTAAAAAACTTACTAAAAAACATAAGACCGTTTATAAAAAGAAGTGAAAAACTAAATCAATTTAAATATCATGATGAATAATACCCTCAGAGCCACCTAGTTTCAGCCACGAAAAGAAGGGGGGATGAGATGGAGGAGGAGTACATATACTCATAATTTAGGACAACCATTCCCCTTGATTTGAGTAAAAGTTTCAACTGGAAAGGTTGAGGGTTGAGTTTTCAAAATTAAAAGTCCGTCGTGCACCTTTAAGGGTTAATGTCCAGGAATATTGAAGCCAGTTGCTCCTTGTGCGCAAAGGCCAGTTGAATAACTGAGGAAAGCAGCACTTTTACGGAAACCAAACTGTGTATAAGATTCGATTCGACCCAGTGATCGAGCCTTCGAAGGATCATTTTCTCCAACAATTTCCTAATGAATGAAAGCATAGCAATCAGACGGTATGAATTATGGTAAGACGTTGGTTTGCCAGGCTTCTGAATAGCTGTCACTTTGATCTGTCTCCACTGCAGCGGTACAATGTTGTTTCGAAGTAAGGAATTAAATAGTTCCAGCAAGCGTTTTTTGCGATATCTCGGAGATTTTTCAGAAGATTGATTTTTATCATATCGCATCCGGGTGAGGAGTGGTTTGATGACTCTGTTACAATGTTTCTCAATAAAATTCGGCTGAGAGCTGCGTGATCTAACATATATTGATGCATCAAACGGTTTAACGTAGCCTGACCCCAATGTTGTGCTAGATTTTTCGTCGGAAAGTCATTAGCGAAATAGTTGAAACCAGACTATGGGACAGATACATCGACCTTAACCAGCTATACTTGAAGAAGGGATGTTAAAAAGCAATAAATATCTTTAGTGGCACTCCGAATCAATTGCGAACAGTTGCTCAAATTCCGTCACTCGAGGAAAATTTGAACCGATCTGCTGCCTGCAGTAAAACATTCACTTCGATAAATTGAACAAGCATTCACAGTTGATGAAATAATAACGAGTCATTTGGCGCCCTCCAACGGCTGCAGCAAGCTCGGTGCTTTTGTTACCCAGCCAGCGCACATTACGGCGAACGTGATTGACCCTATTCGACTCGACAACTGCATCCCAATAATCATATCCCCAATGCTCATGAATAAAAAGATTGTCGATGATAAAAACGGCTCCCAGCTATTTGGATGATGAATTTGTCACTATTTTCCAGCTTCTTTCTCACCAGCAGCTGCCTGGCAACTTCCATCAACCGGAGCGAACGACGTCAGAAAAAGCTGCTATTAGCCCCGGAGTCATCGTACTTTTTTCCGACGACGACGAGGACGACGACTGGCTTCGGTTAGTAAGTTCGGTTGGATTGTTTAAACGGGCAAAGGGGGGTGTGCGAGGGGGGGTTGTTTGCTGATAAATAATCGGAACAACACCAACCAGCAGATATCGGTATCGGATTCCCATTGTAGTGTCGTTGTTCATCCGCTAGCTACTCATGCACCTCTCCGCCCTCAGAATAGTTGCATTGTATTATTCCATTCGAACCGATATGATGAACAGTAGCAGCAGGATGGAAAAATGAGGTCTCGCTCGGATCTTATTCTGCCTTTCTGCGGAGATGGAAGGAAACGGTATTTTTTACTTTTTTTTATTTCGCTTCTCAATCCATCGTTCCGAGCTGATGCATCAAGCAACGGAGTGGGGAGTGGGGAGTGGGGAGAAAATTCGACATTTGTACGTTGCATGTTCGATGGGTTTTTAACAGCTGCAGCAAACCAATTTGAAGCTGTCCGGTCAGGCAGACATTGAACGGCAGTAGAACTTGAGCGTTGGAATGCTGTCGAATCGTCGATCCAGGCAGCAGCACCGTACATTGCAATTCCCGCTGTTAGACGGACGGTGGTTGAACGTGTTTCTTGTTTTTGAAATGTGATTGCCAGGACCGAAGGAGAGCAGTTTTGAAATGTCACCGTGCTGCGATGGCTTGTAGATTCGTTCCGAGAAGTTTCGTTTATTAAATTTTCATTGCCAAAGATCCCTCCGTTTGACATGGAAAGCATTTTCTGTTTTTTTTTCCAGGAAAATGTTCAAAATTGACGCGTAGTCCGGATAAGTGAGTGTGTAGCGATCATAAAATTGCTAATTGAGACGCTCTGCAATCGAGACTGACAAGTTTCAATTGGTGAGAACAAAAACTCTAATGGCACCTTGCTCACTTTACTAGTTAAAAAGTGTTTAAATGATATGATAAATACTTTTAACTGCAAAACTACAATGGAGAATATATAAGTTCTTAGTAATAAAGACTGTATCCGATGAAATTTGGACACACAAAATAGGTCATCAAAAATTTTCCTTGAGCCCGATTCTTTTAAACTTTCTGGAAATAAAGTACTACTAAATGGTTAAGTTTTGACATCATTGGTTTATTGAACCTCTTCTCTAACCCAAATGCCCGCACCTTTGCCTTGACCCCTTTCAACAATTTTTGAGCAATGATAAGACCGACTTGCTTACTTACTTTTAACCACACTTTCTTTAGTTCAAGTTCATTTTCTATCAGTTTTGGATTTTAACGAGCTTTGCCTTCATGATTGCCCAAAATGTGTCAATTGGGCGAAGTTCCGGAGTGTTTGGAGGGTTGACGTCTTTTGGTACAAAAAGTACATTATTATCTTTGTACCAGTCTAAGAAGGGCCGGGCATAGTGGCAAGATGCCAAATCCGGCCAAAACAGTGTTGGGCCATCGTGAAATCTCAAGTAGGGCAGAAGTCGTTTTTGGAGGCATTCGTCCTTGTAGATTTGTCCGTTGGCGGTCCCAGAGGTGAAATAGGTGAACATCAAGTCGGAGTTCCGCAAAGTTCCATCCTTGGGCCAACACTTTGGAACGGAATGTACAACGAAGTGCTGACGCTGAGGCTTCTCAAAGGCCTTATGATCGTTGACTTTGCGAATGATATCGTATTGTCAATGATTGGCGAAACACTGGAAGAAGTGGAAATGCTGGCGTTCGAAGTAATCGACACAGTTGGAAACTGGATGCAGGTGTCGAAGCTGCAAATAACCCACCACAAAACGGAGGTGCTGATGGTCAGCAAATGCAAAGCGATGCAGCGAGCAGAAGTCGTCATCGGAGGGCTCGTCGTAGCCTCGAAGTGCGAGCTGAAGTATCTGGGTATGATCATCGACGGTCGGCTAAATTTCAACAGTCACGTAGATTATGCCTATGGGAAGGCGGTGAAGGTCATCAATGCGGTAGCCAGAATAATTCCGAATATCTACGGACCTAGCAGTAGTAAACGGCGTCTATTAGATAGTGTATCATCATTAATACTGAGATACGGAAGTCCAGCCTGGGTCGCAGTACTGGCAAAGCTGGACAGAACGTTCAGGCTCATGGCAATGCATGTCGTGAGTGCGTATTGACCTATTTCCTCGGAGGCAGTAAGCGTCATTGCCAGAATGATCTCGATTTGTATCACTCTCGCAGAGAACAGTGAGTGCTATCAGCGGAGGAGAGGACATAGGAGTTAGGAAACTGGTGAGATCGGAGTAGTTGGCCAAATTGCAGCGATAATGGGATACGGGGGAAACGGTTGATCTAGATGAAAAGGAAGCACGCAACTTTCACCCAACGCAGTTTCTATCCAGGCAATACTTGCACCGATTCAGACACACCCAGCCTCACACTTCTGTCGGAGTGCGAAAACGTCCAAGAGATAACGGAGCACGTGGTCCTTGACTGCTCACAATTCGGATCATATCAAAGCGAGATGTTTACCATCAGCGGCGGGGCAAATACCCGCCCAGTTAACGTCGTCTATAGGATTTGTCGTGATGGAAGTGGCTGAAATGCGATCAATAGAGCCAAAACGCAACTACAGCGCAACTACATAACGGCTCTACAGCAAAAATGGCGGGAGAATCAAGATGTGAGTGGTTCAGTGGAGATGGATGATCCAAAATTGGGGAACTCTCCGTCATTGTATGGTACATGTCGGGGACTACTCGAGTCCATTGCGTAGAGGGTGAGAGCTAAATGGCTCAAGAAATGAGACCTCATTGGCTAATCCAAGGTAGGCATCCAATGGCAAATCCAAGGTAGGTAAAATGGTTAAGGCAAGGAGTTGGAGCTAAATGGCTAGATAGATAGATAGATAGATAGATAGATAGATAGATAGATAGATAGATAGATAGATAGATAGATAGATAGATAGATAGATAGATAGATAGATAGATAGATAGATAGATAGATAGATAGATAGATAGATAGATAGATAGATAGATAGATAGATAGATAGATAGATAGATGATGAGATAGATAGATAGATAGATAGATAGATAGATAGATAGATAGATAGATAGATAGATAGATAGATAGATAGATAGATAGATAGATAGATAGATAGATAGATAGATAGATAGATAGATAGATAGATATAGATAGATAGATAGATAGATAGATAGATAGATAGATAGATAGATAGATAGATAGATAGATAGATAGATAGATAGATAGATAGATAGATAGATAGATAGATAGATAGATAGATAGATAGATAGATAGATAGATAGATAGATAGATAGATAGATAGATAGATAGATAGATAGATAGATAGATAGATAGATAGATAGATATGATAGATAGATAGATAGATAGATAGATAGATAGATAGATAGATAGATAGATAGATAGATAGATAGATAGATATAGATAGATAGATAGATAGATAGATAGATAGATAGATAGATAGATAGATAGATAGATAGATAGATAGATAGATAGATAGATAGATAGATAGATAGATAGATAGATAGATAGATAGATAGATAGATAGATAGATAGATAGATAGATAGATAGATAGATAGATAGATAGATAGATAGATAGATAG
This sequence comes from Aedes japonicus, assembly GCA_034211315.2. Classification (NCBI taxonomy): domain Eukaryota; kingdom Metazoa; phylum Arthropoda; class Insecta; order Diptera; family Culicidae; genus Aedes; species Aedes japonicus. The sequence continues at coordinate 29,959 of JASCZW010002475.1, forward strand.
ATAGATAGATAGATAGATAGATAGATAGATAGATAGATAGAT
>JASCZW010002475.1:32500-54855 GCA_034211315.2 Aedes japonicus
CTAAAATCCCACAAACATTTTTTGCTGTCTTTGTAAAAAATCATACGAAATTTTGAGTTTTAATTCCATACCGGCTTTGGACCTGGCTTAGGCTGGCGATTGAATGTAGTTATGTAGCACAGTATTAGGAAGAAATGCCAACGCAGAGAGGTGGTGATATCTCAAGCTGACCATGGCTGACGAGAATGACAAGAATGTATATTACAGATAGGACGCGGAGGGCCCACTTAGGAAACACCCTTTTGAGAAATAGAATAGACTTTCCCAAGTAGTTTGTATTAGTAACAGTGTTCACGTTAGTTATTTTTTTTATCAAAGGATCATTGTTTTACATTAATTTCCATGTATTGCCTGTTGTTTTCTTATCAGGTTAATTTAAGGCACATGAAGTTGAAACTTTGTTTAACGGTTGTGTGTCCGATAGGGTACCAGGGTACCATTTTGGACTTCAATTCGCGATATTTCAATGATTTTTAATCGTAGGAAGTTGAAACTTTGCCAGATCCAAGAAAATGACGGTCAAAATTTATAGCAGGGGTCAACAGAATTTTCGAGCAAAAAGGAATACGTGAGGGGTTTCAATTTTTTTACCCCTTAATAGGCCGACAGGGTACCTGGGTAACCACAAAACTAAAATACCTACATCTCCGGCAATTTTCAACAGATTTGGACTCCTTGGATTGAAAATTTCCTGTTCTATCAAGTTATTATCACGATGGACCATTTCGAACACTCTGAATTCTAGAAAATCCGGATTTTCAAGGGCATCTCCTGATGTAATGATACTGATCGTGGATTTTGGTAGAAATCCAGCAGTATGGGTATCAAACTTCTTAAAATTTCTTCAGCAGATTGACTTTTCTTGTTTTGGGTCCATCGGATGTATGATACTTCAAGTGGCCAGTCCGGAGTAGGTTCCCCATATCGAACTGCTTGAAATTTTCTCAAGCGTTTGTTCCTCATAATCCTGAGTTCACCAGACAAGTAGGCCTTTAAGTGACCGTTTGTCCCTGAACCGGTCATTCCGAAACAGGTTCTCGTGAGGTCTGGAGTGGTCAAAAACATTTTCTGAAGTAAACCCTTGCAATATGGGTATCAAAATTCATGAATTTTCTTCAGTAGGTTATTTGTCAACGTTTTGTGACCATTTGATGATTTGTCTCCGGACTGATTATTCCGGAACAGGTTTCCGTGGGGCTTTGAGTGGCCAAAAAAATTTCAGAAGGAAACTCTGGCAATATGGGTTTCAAAATTCATTACTTTTTTTCAGTAGGATATTTCTCAACGTTTTGTGACCATCTTATGATTTTTCCTTGGAGCGGTCATTCCGTAAAAGGTTCCCGTATGGCTTTGGTTGGCCATAAACATTTTTAGAAGAAAGCTCTGGCAATATAGGTATCAAAATTTATGAAATTTCTTAAGTAGGATATTCTCAACGTTTTATGGACACCTGACGACTTATCAACGTAACGGTCATCCTAGTACAGCTTCCCGTATGCCAGACATTGCGAAGATTTCCTTTTAAATTTGTTCATGGCCCCTCGAGGCTTCACGGGAATCTGATCCGGAATGGCCGGTCCGAAGACAAATCATCAAATGCCCCCAAAACGTTGAGAAATATCTTACTGACGAAATTTCTTGAATTTCGATACCCATACTGCTAGGGTTTCCTTCTAAATTTGTTGACGGCCATTCGAGGCCCCACGAATACCTGTTCCGGAAAACTGGTTTGAGAATAAATATCCTACTGAAGAAATTTCATGAATTTTGATACCCATATTGCCTAGGTTTTATTTTTAAAATGTTTATGGCCACTCGAAGTTCCACCGGAACCTGTTCCGGAATAACAGGTCTGAGAATACGTCCTCAAATGGCCACAAAATGTTGACAGATATCTTACTGAGGAAATTTCATGAATGTTGATACCCATATTGCTGGGGTTTCCTTCTATATATGTTCGTGGCCACTCTAGACCTTCTGGGAACCTGTTTCGGAATAACCGGTCCGGGGACAAGTTGGCATATTGGGTATATGGAATAGAAATGTATTTTAAGGGATTATTCCAAAGGTTTTGACAGTCTTTTCCAGAAATACACTAGATATACCCAAATAGTGTCTCTGTACCGAACCTCAGCCCCGGAAACCCGGGTTTACGGGAACCAGATGAATCCAAATGGACGTTACTGCCAATTTCCATAAAGCAGATGAGTTTTTGAATCTAACGATGAAAACAAAACTAAAATCGGCCATATTTTGCCAGTGTGACAACCATTTGAATTTGGTGGGTACCCGGGTACCCTGTGGGCCTGTTTTACGGGTGTTTTATTTTTGTTGGATACACAACTGCTAGTTGGCGTTTAAATGGCTATACAATCCAAAGCTGGAGAGTAGGGTAGAATTTGAAATTTTTACATCAATTCAATTTAGTATATTGTATATTGTTTTTTTTTACCTTATTTGGAGAAAGACCGAAGACGGCAACTCTCTAGCGTTTAATTTGGAAAAGATAGACTGCAGTGCCATCTCTGCTGCATGATTTGGAACTAATATGATTATGTCAAAAGGCGATCAATGACACACTGAGAAATTTTGCCGAAGACGAAAACTCGCTATAACTACTATGGACTGCTTTGCTCACACATTGAATTAACAACCTCTATCCATTTGTAGCAGATTCCCGGTGGCCAATACACCACCACCAATACATTTTTATGACCATATCCTTTCACTATGAATATGAAATATAATTTTTATTTCCTTGACTTTTCTACGTCGTTTTTTTTTCAACGCGTGAACGTGGACCACGTAAAAAAAACCGCGTAAAAAAAGACTTCAGTGTACCACAAAAACCGAAAGCAGATCCGACAAAAAAGTGCCGCCTGGGGCATGCCACCCGGCACATTACCCAAGTAGCAATTTTGGTTTTATAAGGGTTCTGAAGAGGATGAATTAGACTTCAACAATGCTATAAAACCATGATAAAACCAGCAATGTTCCATGGGTAGGTCAAGGCCTTAATCAACGGACATGGCACGGTACAACAGATGGAGCTCAAGCTAAATGGCAGGTAGTCGCACTATTCTACCCCTTGAGAAGGATAGGGTACCTTCCTGCTATGGCGAGTGGGCTTATAACTCGACTACCTCTGCCCCGATAAAACGTTGGCAGGCCTCCGGGTACGTTTGAAACGAATTCTTTTTTATATCGGACAGCTTGGTTTTTGCATGGCTTTGCATTCTTATGAAATTTTGATTACCCATAGAGTTTATTGATATTTATAAAAATTATAAAAAAAAGGAGAAACTAGAAGTTTTTTGTTTTTGCGGAAAACCCCAATTGAAATATTCAAAAAATTATCAGATAAAACTTATTTCAAAAAATCATCACTCGAAAATGGAGCATCGTAGAACAAAATTTTGTTCCTAAAATTTTTTAAAAGTAAGAAAAAAAAAATCTTATAAAACTTTCGCAGAGTTCCTGTTCTCTCTTGGATTCGACTAATTATATAACTAAATATTTTCTTATCAACATGAGACTCTTGAGTGGACATAAATTCTGCTAGAACCAAAAATATGAAGAGAAAGTATTGATAGAGCCCGGTAGGCTGTGAAAATTGAAAAGAAAGCAGTTGAAATTGAGCGGAAGGCTATTTTTTATGGCTGTACCCGATGTTCTGCATTGGGGTAGCTTGATACAAGATTGTATGCTTGATCTGGTACTGCCCTGCAAATTAGCATTCCTTTCATTAAATTTTCACAGCCTGCCGTGCTCTAACTGAACCATCAATACTTTTTTTTTCATATCTTAGATTCTAGCAGAAATTGCTGTCCATTCCTAGGGTTTCATGTTAATGAGAAGATATATCCTTCCAAACATTATAACAGTATGAATTCAGCACAAACTTCTAGGCTTAGTTAAAAATTGAACACTGCAGCTCTTGTATGAATACCAGTCTGACTGTAGTCAGAGGGGCAGCATTTGATCCCCACTGTACGATGCTTCACTGAAAATTTTACATTTAAAAGCTAGCGTTATATTGAATTTCAATGCATATTTCTTGGGAATCCAAATGGTAAAATTTTGAAACAGTTCTCTGAATTTTAATCACACATCATTTAACGGGAATGAAAAATAGCAATCAGTTCATTCGATTCATGTGGAATGTATTCCGAGAAACAATGAAATACTCCGTAAGCGGTGCATTCGGGCTTCATTGCGTATTTTTATTCTTCGTCAGAATTCACAACCAGTAAATTATGTCCAGTGTCAAATAACACGCTGACACTGCAACTGATTCCGTTGATGTCCATCGATCGTGACGGCTTTAATTGCGCTTAGTATGTCGTTGGAAAAAGAAACTGCCAAATTTGACTAATTTGAGGACAATCAATGAAAAAGTAGCCACCGGAGCCATCCCCGATCGGTCGTGCATGTGAATGGGAATTGTGACGTGAATCTTCTGTGGCAGAAAAAAAGAGGGACCACATACGAGCCGGGCTTCCATTACGTAATGGTACTCGAAGATAAGGATTGCGGCTTGTGCTGCTGCAGTGTAGCAAGTACACATGTATGCACCCATGTTGCAATGGTTTCCCATGTCCCCAACCTCGTCGCCGTCTGCGCAGTTGTTAAGCCAAGTCTGTCGCTTCCCGTTTCGTTCGTTTGGCTTTGTCACTTTTCCAAAAGCGCCGAAAAAAAATCCTCAGCCTTGCAACTCTTTTGCTTTGGTTTGTGAAGCAGCGAGTGGCCTCCCGTAGTAGGAGGAATGCGCCAAGATAGCACGATTTGATAGGAGAGGCAGCACCAACAGCAGACAAATGAAATATTGCATAGAACGTGCTGTATTTACAAGATTACTTTATGATGAAGAATGACAGGGAAGGATGGGCGTTTTTTTCTTTTTCGTTGGCCGCCGCTTCCTTGACGTGGGCTTCCGTAGCATTTTTCCCTCCCATTGACGATCGTCCGGATGCGAGCGAAATTCGGTTCTGCCGCAGGCCGCGGCCGTGGTTTCGTTTCGTGTAGGTAGCAGAATTTAATCTCGAAATTTATGTAATTTTTCCGAAAATCCTAACTTAACATGGGCAGCGAGAAAAGAAAAAAAAAAGAATTGGCAGAAAACCGCTGGCATTTATTCAAATTTATGTTGCTGTTGTAAAACGAGCGTAAAAGTGAATGATTCGCAACCGCTCTCAAGTGACCATTGTTTTATTTAGATAATTCAATTTTCTCCAATTCGACTTCGTCGTGAAAGTAAACCGTTCCATGTACGTGTCCGTCGTTGCCGATGAGTCCAAACCACATGCATTTAATCCAAGTAGGAACCATTGAGAGGGAGAGGGAACGGAAAGGGAAAAGAAGACATGATTCATGCAGATTAGACCAAATGGTTTGCCTGTATAATTTATAAGCTGGCCGCCGCTCGGCACGAGTTGCGAAAGAAGCGACGACCCGAGGAGCCGATGTGAGTGAGTGAAGTGAATGAAGATTTTCAAATCCGGGCGTCCATTGATGGGACGACGTCGACGGAGACAACGTGCAGCCTTTTAAGGAGGATTATGGGTTGCAGATTATTGCTTGGCGTTAGGTTTTCTATGCGGCTACTTTTACGAGTAGATGTTTTCTTCTCGGGAGCTATTTAGTTCAAGGAAACTACTTTCTGCGGTTGCACCATTGTTGTAGACCACGGAGTCTCATCAATTTAAATGTGGAAAAATGCTCTGAAGTGGCAGCTTATTGTGGACAATATTGCAAGAGAATCGATCAAATATGTAAGGCTCTTTTTCCAATTCCAAATCGGTGTAGATTCAAGAGGGGGTGGGACGTTTGGCATATGGACGCTTGGCCGAATAGATGTTTGGCCGATTAGATGTTTGGCCGATTGGACGTTTTCCGAAAATTTTATATCAGCATATATGTATCGCTAAGAAAAGAAAATAAGATTCCACCAACATGATGAAGTTTGCAGAAGCAGATAATTTCTCATCTCCATGCGAAGCGCTAGGAGTGGACAGTAATTTATTGCTAGAACGAATAGACATGAAGAGAAAGTGTATTGATAGTTCCGTATAGGGCAACGGCAGGCTTTGAAATTGAAAGATACAAGATTGAAAACGAGCGGAGGGCATTTGAACGGTAGTATCCGATCAGGCACATAACCCTTTGCCATACTACCCCATGCAGAGTAGGCAAGGGGGGAAATCTCCTTGACTGGCAAAAGGCTATGCACTGATCAGGCTATTATACTACCTATTGCTATTTTCTAGTTCTAGCGATTTGTCCCTCTCTCAATACTGCCTAACACCGGTGAGAAATTATCTCCCGCTGTTGGGTTTATTTTTAGCATGCATCGCCTATCTCACATTCTTCTATTCTCAAACGCATTCGATCTAAAAAAGGAAACCAAAAAAGTATTCCGAACGGATTAGGTAGCATCCTGATGTAATGCAGTATACCAACCTTATTACAATTAGAGTTTATCAATATGTAAGCGGAATTGTAGCAATTAGCTTTCTGATTAAGTTTCAACTATATCGATTCGCTTGAAACCGACATCTTTGTGTTCAAAAATGCAAAAAATTGGTGTATAAATGAAAGTTACGAATGTTTTTTGAAAAAATCTTCCACTCCGAATTTTAGATGGAAATATGTATTATGTTAAACATCTAGACGAAATGGGTTATTATTTTTAAAAATCTTCAAGAAATATGCAGTCCTTTCGAGAGGTACCTTATTTTGATTCTTTGCACACTATGACGATTCATATTCCTGTATCCGAAAGCAAACTTCTGAATCAAGCGTTCTCCCGGTTTATTAAGCTCTTGTGAGATTGTTCCTTCTTTCAAACATGAGCAATTCTTTGTTGTTTTACTGATGAATGAAATGTAGCACTCATGAAACTTGCATTTAATATGAATTTTTTTAAAACGACTGGTATAGTTAGGTCCGATTTGACGTGTGACATGGCGCTCCATCCCAACTTATAAATCCTTAAATAAGTTGACCTTCTCCCAGGAAAGCACTTGGTCCTTCAAAATACCGATAAACACCTTGCTGTTTAACACCTGTATCAACTAAAACAGGCGTTTTTTTTTTTCAAACCGCCAAACACCATGACCTCAGCCTGTAAACTTCTTCTCCATAACATGTTTAAGGTTCTCCAGTGAAATGAATAGGTCTGTGTGGCTGTTGGACACAGCAATGATGCTGAAGAGCTTTTCTTCAGAAAACAGCATTATGATTTTTTCCATCTTCAACAACGAAAGCAATCCCTCTGAACGAGTCACTCGGATTTTCAAGAAATTTTGGAATCCTTGGCATGTTTCCTAATGGAACGTATCGGGTTGCGAGCATTCTATCCGTGAACCTCCATTTCCCGGCTACCATTGTTTAGAACCATCCTGTAGAAACTACGATAAATTGTGGTTAAATAGCCGTAGGATGACCAATCTCATCCAAAAGCAATCTCTTTCGGCGTCTTCTGGGCGAGTAGCAAACTTGTTATCGCATTTTTGGAGTACATTTTCACAAATTTGCAATGAAACTATTGATTGTCTGATGCAGCACTTGAAAATAAGAAAAATAAGTAAAAAATAAACGAATACACTGTCAACAGATATCAGCCATTTGGTAAATAAATAAACCCAATATGAAAATTTAAATATTTTCGTTTTTCTTTCCTGAACTAAAAAATTGCCCATGAAAAATAAAATTATCATCATACTTTGTGAATTTTTGCAGTAGCATTCTAACTGTTGATTTAATTCGGTACTTATATTCAATATTTTTTCTAGATGCCACTTGAATTCAGGAGAACCCTGCAGCCAGCCCAAAATCAGAGTGGTTTCTTATGAACACAGACAAATGTAATGAATTTTAGCAAGCTCGTGAAATTTCCCCAACAAACAACGAAATTGTTTGCAATCTTTCATTCAATTTTACAACAATGTTTGCAATATTTCTGTTTTTTTCTTTCGACAGGCTAGATGCAGGCGTTATTAAGCTTAAATTTACATGAAATATTCCATTATGTTTTGCAAAATCAAGCATTTCCTCTATGTGCATTAGAAAACGCAGAAAATAACATGTTTTCTTTTTATCTGTGGATAGGATTTTTTGGCTTCCAGTAAAGTATCACGTCCAAAAAATCCTTACTCAGTCCTTATTTGACCTGGATTTGAACGAGATCAGCACTGGTACTTCATTGCTTCTCACTTATTTGCCAGTTAATTTTCGGCATATCTACAGTTAAATGATTAAAGGTGAGAGGGTTCAGAGGTCTTCACAATGGCTGACTTGAGCCCTCATATCACGTTTTCAAAGCCACAAATCTCAATGATTATTTAATGCAGCAAAGCTTGAATAAGAAGGTTGTGCAGTGGTTGTGTACTGATTTCTCGCTGAGATTAGTGTTTCTTGAATCACAAGGTGTTAATGTGTAATTCTGATGCGCTTCTCCTTTAGTCAATAATTCAATTGAACTACCTCCCAATAGTATTACGCACTAACTTGAGCATATGGTAAACGTCAAGAATTATGCATACCGGTTTACCTGTTACGGGGTGGTTGACGTTCGTTCGAAAATAAGGTCAGAGTTTCAGACATGCTCCGAGTCTATCGGCAGTACAGATATCTGTGCTACGTCCATCGAATATGAAAGAAATAATCATAATATTGATGTTGGCCAGACATTCGAGAATAGTTTCCACCAGATGCGTCGTCAATTCCGTATCAAGACCATCTATTAGGAAATAACTAATGGGAATTTAACACGATTCCGTTGCACTCGCAACCACAAATACTAACGCTTCCCTAGCCATTGACACCTCATCAGCTGCTTCCTGATTTTACTGATTTTACTGAAGAAAATTTGGTTACGTGTTCAGGTGGAAGTTACGAGAAATTTTAGGTGAAAACAACGTGTCGATTTTTTTGAGTGTAAGCTTAGTGGCGTTTAACGCACGCACACTATCGTGTCTATCGTTGTGTAAAAAATGTTTGTTTTCCCACAGACAACCTAAAAGCTTTCATTGAGGGTCGCGATTTTTTGACAGCTGTTTGTTATGTTTTCGTCCAAAACGCACTGCATCATTTGCCTTCTGGAACTACCACACCCAGACGTGATAAGCTTAATGGTTTTTGATGGGCCATTTTACGAAAGATGTTGAAAGATGTCGAAAGAAGGGGAAGAGAAACCGTTGTCGGGATAGGGTTTGCACATTATATGGATTTTAATTTTATTTTTGCACTGATATTTCTAACAGGTTCTGATGCTAGCTCATTTTTCCCGAAATGTATTTGCTTTGAGTATTTAACGTTGATTTTTCAGCTTAGTGCTAGTAAATTTTGCTTCAAATAATGTTGATTGTTGTTAGCTATTCAGTAAATATGCTCAAAACACTGAGTGCTGCTATAAGAGGTCCTATTAGAGGTCCTTACTCGTTATACAGGTCAATATATTGAATTTAACTGCCGCAAGGATTCTTGTGCACTTCATCAGCTTGATTTTGCCAACCCCTGAAGAAATTAATCAAAGTTTTCCGCTGGTTTCTGCTCAAAATGTCTTGCTGTTGTTTCTTCAAAATGATGTCGCCTTGTTCTGAGAAGATGAAAGAATGAAAAGAAGAGGATAACCGCAATTCGAACAAGTTAAACCAAAGGAAATATATTTAAGATATCGTTATCTATATGTTTTGTAACAGTATAAATAGATGTACACAGAAAAAATATATGAAAATTACATATGATTTAATCTGATACTTCTATGAAAATTTATCGATAAAATTAATAGTTGCATGCAATTTTCAATTTGATATATCGACATCACGTCCATATCCTCAGTGTAGTAAGGAGAGATTCTATTTTTTCCACACACTCTTCCTACCTCAACGAGAGCTCTTCTCTTTTGTTTATATTCACCTCAGTGTTTACCTGTGGGTAACACAGGCGAGTGGAAAAAAAATGGTTTTTATTCACACAACACTCGTTCGCTGTAGAATGAGAAGAAGAGCTCTTAAGTTCACTGCAGCGAATGCAGATAAACTCCCTGACGCGTGCGTCCCAGTGAGCTCACTGGCGTGGGCTCTTCTGCTAATTTACAGTAGTGATTGCAATTTCGCTTAAACGCTACTTAACAAAAGAAGAAAGAAGTATGTTTCTTAGCGCTTTCTTTTTTCGGACACTTTCTATAACTCCGGCGACATTTTCGCTATCAACCACATCAGCGAATCACATAAAAAGCACTGGCGCTTCCTCGCACCAGGGTTGCCACATTATTTTTCGTTCCCATCTTTATTTTTTGCCAAAAAAATCTTTTTTATCTGTGTTTAACTGCAAAAAAATCTTGGTAAAAATCTTTACTTCAAAATTTGTGTTGTAAAAGGAAAACAGATCAGTATACGAGGGATTCATGTTCTCGGGGGAAATCGATCTTTGCACTTCAGCCCTTCTGACAGGCTGATAACATGATTGACATGATAATGAATCATGAGGTGTTTGTTTTGATTACTTTAAGTTACAAGATAGGTGAACAAACAAACAACTTTCTTAGCAAATAAAAAGTCAGCTTCCCATCTGCACGTTGAAATACGTTTTCTTCAACAAGTTGCGAAGATTTCTGATTCTTCAACCTCGTTGTCCTTGCAGAAGGCTACCGTCCTGAGCTCACGAAAATCATTCTTAATTGCCTGTTCCTTACCGCTTTCAAATAAGTTCGGATATTGTTCAGTTATCGAATTGAACTCCTTCAAAGGGCGCAGCTTCTTGAGGTCAACACTCGATTCAATAGCCAGAACTGGATCATTCAGATCAAAGCGCTTAAATCGGTATAAAGCATAGCAGATCTAGTAACATGCTTCCTTCCAGGTCTCATAGAGAGTTTCGGATCCAAGCAATTCTCCTGTAGCTACCCCCATATACATTTCCTGGCGAATTTTTTTCTAAAAATTTTAAACTCTGAAATCCATCAGGTGTTTCAGGTAATTATCCTCACAAAAAATTGCAACGAACACCATCAGTGAGACTGCAGCTGATTGCACATGTTCATGAGCTCCGTAGCTTTTGATTGGATACGATTCATTTTGTTGATAAGTGGCAAAATGTAACTTAAGGAGAAGTGGCTGCGTCATCTGATCATTAAGATAACAACAGTGAAACCGTTGTCTCAGTTGGACTACAACGAGAAAAAGAACACGAGCTCCGGAAACCGTTCCATATTACATTTAACAACTGAATCCAACGATAGTCATTTGTTGGCAGACGGATGCATAACTGTGTCATCTGGAATTTATTGGGTCGTTTGAGGTTGCAAAACATGTTACTGCAGATAAATCGCATCATTTGTCCCAGGTACAATGGCTGTTTTTCGCTTAAAGTAGCGTGCATAAGTGCCCGAACATTTGATAACTGTCAAATTAGGACAGTCACGTTTCAGCAGTTTTTTGACCGATCGGTCAGAACCCACTGATGCCCCATCTGATCCAAACCCCACAAGCCTTTTTTGTAATAGGTGCCATCGATCTGGCACTGGTTAACAATTGTGCAAAATATCCATAGGTTTTCGCACTGTAAGATTATATTAAAGATAACAACAAATCACTTTTAAAATAACTATGCTTCGAAGAGAAAATAATAACTACCAAGAACATAATTCTAACTTCCCAAAATTCATCTGCATAAATGCATAAATACAGTACTTCTAAATAAAAAGAACAGTATTTTTAAAGAAATCACTGCTAGAAATTTTGCCAAAATTTGATAGCAATCTCTTGGGGAACTTTGAAACAAACACTTCTCCATCGGAATACCCAAAAAATACTATCTGGAGAATTATATGTAGGAATCCTTGCAGACATCAAAGACAAAATTTGAATAATAATTCTACAAAAAAAAAACATTGTTCGATTGCTGGAAAGTAAATAATTAAATATCTGAGATTATGGAATTCATGCAAAAAAAATTGCAAGGTATCTCCAAAATATCAGGATTTTCTCCAAGAATTACTTCAGGAATAACCATATAGATTTTTTGTAGTTCCTTCAGGTGTCCTTTTAAATCACAAAACTTCACAAGATCTGGGATTCCTCTAAATATTTCATCACAAGAAAGTTTTGGAAAACTGCAAATGCAATGCCCGAAGAAACTCCTGAAAGAATCCCTGGAGGATTGCCTGAAACGTCTGAAGAATACCTATAGAAACGCCAGAAGGAATGCTTGAGAATCTTAAAGAATTTCTACAAAATTTTCGTCAAAAATTACATTAAGAAAATTATGGAGGAATCATTTGGGTTACATACACAAACTGACTTTCAGACTGTCACTGTAGTTTCAGTGTCAATTATTTTATTTTGCTTCTTATGGCTGGCCAACAATTGATATGTTGCGGATGCGTTTGCGTGAATTTCACAGTTTTCTCATAGGTTTTTTGTCAAATTTACGTCAACGCATCCACAACGCATCAATTATAGGTGACCCTTTAGGCCTAAAACAGCAAACTGAAAGTGATATTGATTAATATTTGGATCCTAAACTGTACTCATATTTAAAATTGTAGCTTTTTGAGTGGACACGCAATTGCCAAAAATCTTAAAAATCTTGGTTTTTCTCAAAAAATTGTAATCTTTACATACAGATATCTGTATGAAAAAAATGAAAAAAATCTGTGTCAACCTAGATAAATCTGTACAAGTGACAACCCTGCCTCGCACAAGTGTACGCGGCAGCTATCGCAGGCGCGAGCTCGTGAGCAAAGACAGATGAGAGCAAGCGTGAGCTGTCGGTTAAAAGAGAGAGTGATTCCCTCACTCCAAGCCATCCCATCACAGGCGCACACTTTAACTCTGTCTGTTTACCACCGAATAAAAGAGCACTTAGCTTTATCTGCGGTGAGTTATGGTTGTATCCTCTGTTAGGTACAAATCTCACCTGCCGGCGTCACATTTGTGCGAAATTCCATCTCTGATCACTAGAGAAACACTACCTTCGTGCATAGTTATATCATATACATTACATTTTTATTTACTCGAATTCATATGTTCAACCGATAACATATAAGTTTACTACAAGCTCTTATTTTTGCGTCTTAAACGCTTGAAATTAACATGTTATCAACACAATACAGTACCCGAGCGGCGGTACTTGTCAAGTCAGAATAAAAAAGTTGTCACCACCATTCTGTGTACGTGCCCGTACGGGAGTAAAGCATGAATAGTTGTGAAGAAAATTTTCAAAAAGTTCGAATAAATTGTGTTTGACTGTGAAAATCGTAGTGAGTCCGGCGAAAGATTTTTCAAATTCACCGAAGCCGGCATGATTTCAAACAGGCCCAGTCGACAAATTTAAACTCGTCTACAAATCTCAAACCTGCAATAAATCATATAACTGCTGCACATAGCACATAAATGGAATCAGCTTGAAAACTGTTTTTAAGGCCAATAAATAGAAGATTTTTGAAATTAGCAACTAGAAAAAGTAAGTTCCTGGAGCTTTAAGATCAATCAACGTATAGTGAGGTTATCACAATAATGCAAACGTCTTATTTTCTCTTATAATTTGATTTAAATTTACTCTTGGTTCACCTCATGACATACCTCATAGCATCATTTGGGTGGTTTTTTCATATATGCAAAGATACAGACAAGCCCTGGAACCTGATTGCAGTCAAGCAATCCTCATAGTTCTGCCGTTGCCCAGGGTTTGGATGAATTATTGATGATAGGTTTTTTCCCCAAGGGCAAGCATTGACGCAACTTCAATGGAATCTTAGATAACTATAATTTTAAATACCGCATTGTGCCGTTCAGTAATTGCGATGATCTGAACTATAGAAACAACAGAAAATGCATATTTCTTCCTTTATTAGCACTTATTATGATTTGAAGTTTACTATTCAGTGATGTTTGTGTTTTAAAATTTACTAATGGAATCTTATTTGGATTTTTCTTTCTCATTACAGGTATGCTCATTTTTGTGGTCGAAAGTAAGTCTGACGCTGATAGACTAACCCATAACCCGTTTACAGTTTATTTTGGTATTACTATTACTGTTTATGCAAGGGACCTCCTATGCAGAAACAATTAGTGGTGAGTAGATAAACGGCATGATGTGTATTTTTCGAGGCAAAGAAATTCAACAAAAACTCTTTTTTTAATTACATACAGCAATTTAATAAAAAAATAGATAAACGATCGCTCAGAATTTTAGACTAATTGGTAGTTTTGTTCCTTATAAAGAATATTAGATAGAATTTTTTCCATTAGAATGTTCATTTTTAGCGTCAATGTGTATTGATTTTTATAAGTTCACTAGCTAAAATCGGTGCGAGCCTTGCTACGTTTGCAACTGAATGAATGAAAATTTAATACACGTGGCACGTTTATTTTGTTTTTCGGAATAAATTTGGTTAAAATATTTTCGTTTGCTAATGTGTGTAATTTCTAAAAAAAAAAAAAATTGTTTGTGTTTTTCATATAACCCTTGGATCGGTAGTTTCAACCTGTTTTTCTTTCTGTGTAGAATTATTTCATAGACAAAACATTTATCTTCAGCCGAAGCCGTATCCTGTCAGTTTGAACGTAATTTTCTCTTGCATAACCTTAGATTAACTTCTTGTGCATAATGTAGCATTGAGAGTAACTCAAGCAACCCCCATTCTTCACTAAGAAGGGGTTCAAACTTTTATCAGAATATTCTACCTACCCGAGAAATGCATATTTTGTGTTCTCGTTGCATGGAAAATTCTCATGTTTGGTTCAAATTGCTGTTGACTTTATTTGAAAGGGGAAAGGTCTCGAACTATCGAAGAAAAAAATCCTGCCTCCAAAAACCCTCACTTGCCAAATTTAATTCCATTTTATTCATTAGTTCTCGAATTATGTAGAAATTTGTGTTTTATTTGCATGGTAGCCCCCCTTTCAGACAGAAGAGGAGTCTCGAATCATCATAAGAACTTTCTCCGGCGCCACAAACCCCTGCACACAAATTTGAATAACTGTAGGGATTGTTCTCAGGTTTGATTAAAATTAGTGTTTCAATTATAGTGTGATAAGAGAGGGGTCTCAAACCACCAAAGAAACATTTCTTCCCTTCAAAAACCCCTACATCCCAAAATTGGTTCCATTTGCTTGATTATTTCACCAGTTAGGGGGGTAGTTTTAAACCATCATGATAGATGTTTTGCCTTCAAAAACCTCTACATACCAAATTTGGTTCCGTTTGCTTGATTAGCTCTCGAATTATGCAAAAAAAATGTGTTTCATTTGTATGGGAGCCCCTCCTCCCTCTCTTGCAGAGGGCGAAGAAGTTCCAAATAACCCTAAAACATTTCTCTCCTTCAATAAACCCCACATGCCAAATTTTATTCCATTTGCTTGATTAGTTCTCGAGTTATGCAAAAATTCGAGTTTCATTTGCATAGGAGCCCCTCTTCCTCCCTTCCAGAAGGTGAAGGAGTCCAAACCACCTTAGAAACATTTATCTTCTTCAGAAACCTCCTCAGGCCAAATTTGCTTCCATTTGCCTTTTTAGTTCTCGAGTTATGCAGAAATTTGTGTTCCATTTGTTTGAGAGCACCGCCCCCCTCCCCTCCTCATATTGCGGAAGAGTCTCAAATTACCATAGAAACATTTCTCTCCTTCAAAAACTTCCACATGCCAAATTTGGTTCCATTTCCCTGATTAGTTCTCAAGTTATGCAAGGGTTTGCGTTTCATTTCTATGGGACCCCCCTTTTAGAAAAAGGAGGGGTTTCAAATCCACATAGAACCATTTTTTGTCTTCAAAAACCACCACATCCTACATTTGGTTCCACTTGCTTGATTGGTTCTGGAGTCATGCAGAATATTGTATTTCATTTGTATCGGAGCCCCCCCCCCCCCTTACCCCCCTTTAGGATGAAAAAGGGTCTTAACCAACATAGAAACATTTTTGTCTTCAAAAACCACCACATGCTAAATTTCGTTCCGTTTGCTTGATTAGTTCCCGAGTTATGCAGGATATTGTGTTTTATTTGTATGGGAGCCCCCCTTTTAGTCTGGGGAGGGTTCTCAAGCTACAATAACAACCTTTCTTGTCTTCAAAAACTCAAACATGCTAAATTTGGTTTCTTTTGCTTGATTAGTTCTCGAGTTTTGTAGAAATTAGTGTTTCATATCAAGGGGAGCGCCCCTTTCCAGAGAAGGAAGGGGTCTTTGCCTATCATAAAAACCTTTCCTGGCCCCAAATCCCTGCATACAAAATTTCACGCCGGTCGGCTCAGTAGTTTTCGAGTCTATTAGGTTCAGACAGACAGACAGACAGAAATCTATTTTAATATATATAGATTGGACTTTCCTAGAGTTAGAGATGGGCCATAAACCAAGTGTTTTAATTATTTAGATTTTTGCAGGATAGTTGCCCGGTGTTCTCGCAACATGTACTGCCCAGCGTATTCTTCCAGCTTTTGCCAACTGGTTGCTTGTGAAGCCCGTAGTAGGCATGACTTCCACTGATAATCCGCCTCCGAATCTCATGGCTGTTATCGTTGCCCGCAGTAACCAGTGAGCCGAGATAGACAAATTCAACGTCACGCATCGCCGTCGATAGTTACACTGCTGCCCAGTCGGGTTCTGTCGTGCTCGGTTCCGCCTGCAGGCATGTACTTCGTTTTGGAAGTATTTATCTTCAACCCAATCTTCTCTGCTTCGTGCTTTAGTCTGGTGTACTGCTCTGCCACTGCAAATGTTCTACCGACAATATCCACGTCATCGGTAAAGCAGATAAATCCATCGTAGTCTTGAAAAGTCGGGTCAGCTTCCCCGGGAAGCTGTTCTCGTCCATTAGCTTCCATAGCTCATATCGGTTAATTGTATTATATGCGGCTTTGAAGTCGATGAAGAGATGATGCGTAGGGGCTCGATATTCACGGAACTTTTGGAGGATCTGCCGCTAAGTGGAGATTTGGTCCGTAGACCGTTCTTCGATGAAGCCGGCCTGATAACTTCCCACAAATTTATTTGCTAGTGGTCGATGGAAGATGATTTGTGATAATACTTTATAGACGGCATTGAGGACAGTGTTCGCACGATAGTTTTCAGCAGTCCAGCTTGTCGCCATTCCTTATAGATTGGGCAGATAACCCCATCCTTCCACTCCTCCGATAGCTGTTCGGTATCCCAAATCCTGACTATCAGTCGATGCAGGCAATTTGCCAACTTGTCCGGGCCCATCTTGATAAGTTCTGCTCCGATTCCATCCCTTCCAACCGATTTGTTGTTCTTCAGCTGCTTGATCCTTAACTTCACCTATCGTCGGAGGTGACACATCTATGTCACTTACTGCATCGACTACGTGCTCTTCCATCGCTGTCGTGGTCCTCTTCCTGTACTCCATTCAGATGTTCATCGAAGTGCTGCTTCCACCTTTCGGTTACCTCACGATCGTCCGTCAGGATTCTCCCATCCTTATCCCGATACATTTCGGCTCGCGGCACGAAGCCTCTGCGGGATGCGTTGAGTTTCTGGTAGAACTTTCGCGTATCATGTGAGTGGTGCAGCTGTTCTAGTTCCTCACACCTCCTCCTCCTCCTGGCGGCGCTTTTTCTCCCGGAAGAGTTGGGTCTGCTGTTGCCGCTTCTGTGTGATGCAGCATAAATGCCCACGCTGCGTTCTTCCCATGCAACACCTGCTGACATACCTCGTCGAACCACTCGTTCCGTCGGCTTCTTTCTTAAGACGTTCTCCGATACGCTGCTGATAGCTGTTTTCACGGTGTTCCAACAGTCCTCGAGAGGGGTTCCGTCGAACTGCGATTGCGCGTAGCTTGCGGCGACGTCAGGTTGCTTTCAGTTGCGCGAGATTGTACTGTAACGGGCGCCGTTACCGAAAGTTGTTCGCCACAGAGAGTTTTGGGCGCATCTTAACCGTCACTAGGTAGTGGTCCGAGTCGATGTTAGCGCCTCGGTAGATTCTGACGTCGGTGATGTCTGAGAAGTGCCGGCCATCTATCAAAATGTTGTCGATTTGTGATTTCGTTTAATTCGGTGACCTCCAGGTGTACCGATGTGGAGGCTGTGCTGGAAGAAGGTACTACGTACGGTCATGTTTTTGGAGGCGCCGAAGTCGATAAGTCGAAGGCCGTTTTCGTTGGTCAGCTGGTGTGCGCTGAACTTTCCAATCACCGCTTTAAACTCCTCCTCCTGGCCAACCTGAGCGTTGAAATCCCCGATAATGATTTTGATATCATGGTTTGGGTAGCCGTCGTATTCACGCTCCAGCTGCGCGTGAATTCATCTTTTCGTTATCGGTACTTCAGGTGAGGGCTTTGCACATTAATGATGCTGATGTTGAAGAACTGGCCCTTGATCCCATCCTGCACATGCGGGGTTGATCGGCCACCATCCGATCACCCGCTTCTGCATCTCACCCATCACGATGAAAGCTGTTCCCAGCTCGTGTGTATTGCCGCAGCTCTGGTAGATGGTATGACCATCCCGAAATCCTGCGTACGCACCGTGGATCCTATCCAGCACACCTCCTGCAGCGCTACGACGTCGAACTTGCGGTTCTTCAATTCGTCGGAAAGCACGCGAGTACTTCAAGGAAACTGAGATATGAGAGAGACGTCCCGAGTTTCCAATCGTTAGTCCGTTTTCGAAGCCTAGGTCCATGCCGATTGTTCCGGTTCGAATTTCTTCCTTGTGTATTATTCGTTGCAATTCCTATTTAATGGTGTCGGATCTCAAGGCTCACAACCAACCCCGCTATCTCGCAGGAGGACCATCGTGATGCTGCTGTTTGACAGTCTCAAGCACCACCAGGAGTTTCGGCTTTTGTATTTAGAGTTCTGGACGCACTAACAAGACGGTGATTCAGCCGCTCCTAACATGGAGAACAGACGCTGTTTGAGCCGCCTCTAACATGGAGAACAAACGCTCAAATTGGTGAAGGCTTGGACTTTAACCCTTATTTTTAAAAAGCGGGGTGGTTTGCTTTTGTCAGGGCTACTTAAGGATATTTGTGGGTCTTTGGAAGAAACTCAACAGAGTCCAACAACTGCTCAGTCCATCCACATCCTAAATAGTCCCCGCCACTCGTCCAGGGCTACTTGTTCGTGTATTCAGTAGCTGTCTACCATAGCTGATGGAACCCCACCATCCGCGACCCGTGGACCCGCCGGGTTGCTTGCAGCTCAGCCCCGTAGAGTCTTCACCTACTTTACGGTCTTCCCGGGATGCATACATTATTGCTTCCGATAATTTAACAAATTCTTACATGTTTAGTCTCCTGAGGATGGATATCGTTTTGAAATGTTTTTTTTTTTAACTTACACATTGGGCCGAAGGGTCCCAGATTGTTACGAAACTTTGTTCACACGTAGGACTCATGAATATATGAACAAAAAACATCATTAAAAAAAATCAGGGTTGCCAGTTTTCCTGGAAAACGCCAATTGAAGTTTTCCGGTTTGCCCTAACATCACTAATTTCAAAGATTCATAACTCAAGACCGAGTCATCGTAGATCAAATTTTTTACTCCAAACTGTTGTGAATTTTTCAACAATTTGGTGCAAAATTTAGTGTTGAAAAATAGTTCTTTTCTAAATCTTCGGGAAATCCATTTTCTGAATCATGATTTTTTTGAATGAAATTTTGGCGTTGGTTCTTTTTTTGTTTTTGAGTACTGCTCGAAAACCTATGGAGCTCGTCATGTGCTTTGGAAGATTTACAGCCCAAAACATTTATGGCCACCAACTTTCTTTCCTTTTTAACTGACGGATGCCCGTAATAGGTTCTGAAATGCGTATAATACTTCCGCATAATAAGGTCTGTATCCGTAATAATCCGGACACCTCAAAACGTGAATAAAACATAAATTTCGCATTATAATGTTCAGATTGTTTATTTCAGATTCATGGGATGTGTTTAGCAATTCGTGAAGACAAAACATAGTTATTTGGTATTAGCATAAAATTTTCGAGCTTTGCGCTTAACTCCGTCCATTAGGGTTTGTACAGACTCTTCAGAAATCGTAGAAGCCGTCTTTGTCCAAATTTGCTGGAAGTGTTTGATGTCTTTGGTCGCAAATGGGCGCGAGACACAACATCATCATTCTCGGCGATTTCAACAAGCCTGAAATCTCTTGGATGAACGATTCCCGAGGCTTCCTTTTTCCTGATTTTTGTCATTCTTCGATTCGACCAGCTTCAATTGTCTTATTGGACGGTTATTGCACTGCAGGTCTAAAGCAGACGAGCAACATCTTCAACAGTAACGGTCGCTTGCTTGACCTTTGCCTTGTCAGCAAAGAGTTGGGCCTAGACTGCTCGGTCACTCTTGCTCCAGAACCTCTCGTGAAAGTGTGCAGGCACCATCCCCCATTTATTGGTAACGATGAAGGTCAGCCTAGAGAAATGTTTTCGTGAAATGACTGAAAACGTATTTTACGACTTTGGCAAAGCAAATTTTGACGAAATGAATGTCTTCCTAGCTGGGAATGAGTGGGATGAGATATTAGCGATCTTGATGCAAATCTAGCAGCTTCAACTTTGTCTGCTATCCTGCTGTATGCCATCGAACAATTTGTGCAAATAAAACGCTGCCAAGTACCTCCTAAACCTGCTTGGTCGAATGCGGAGCTAAGACAGCTGAAAAAAATGAAACACTCCGCGCTCAGGAAGCACAGTAAATACCGCACGGATCTAACTTGATCTGTTGAAGCTCGAGCTAACAAGAAGTACAAAGAACTGAACGACCATTTGTACAACTGTCATATTGGCCAGCTTCAACGACGCCTCAAATCAACCCTACGCGGTTCTGGCATTATATAAATGAGCAATGGAAAGAATCTGGATTGCCTTCGAGTATGACCAACGGCACTTCGGAAGCTGACTCAATCCGGGAATCGCAGATCTTTTTCGCTCACAGTTCAACAGTGTATTCACCGATGAAATTCTCGACTCTGATGATATTGTCGCCGCTGCTAATAACGTACCTCATCTCACTGCTTCCAGTCCACAGATGTCGGTCACTACCGCCATGGTGGTCACAGCTGGGAAGCAACTAAAGTCATCAAAAGGCTGCGGTTCTGATGGCATTTCTTCGTTTATGCTGCTGGAAAGATTCGTTTGTGTTTCCTGTTCACAAAAAGGGATGCAAACAAACAGTTTCAAACAATAGTGGAACTGCAGCGTTGAGTGCTACCTCTAAGCTTTTCGAGTTGGTTGAATTATTTACACAGCATCTCCTTGAAACAACATGGTTTCATGCCCAAACGATCAACTACTACTAATTAAGTCACCTTTACGTCATTCCTCATACGTGAGATGGAAAAAGGACATCAAATAGATGCTATCTACACTGATCTCTCGGCAGTTTTTGACAATATCAATCATGAGATTGCACTGGCGAAGTATGCCAGGATACGTATCGACAATGGGTTGCTGATCTGGCTGCGTTCGTATTTGATTGGTCGGATTGGTCCGTGAAGATAGGTGACTTGATCTCAACACCATTTCCTCCCAAGTAACAATTTTGGTTTTATAAGGGTTCTGAAGAGCATGAATTAGACTTCAAGGATGCTATAAAACCATGATAAAACCAGCAATGTTCCTTGGGCTGTCACATCCGGTGTCCCTCAAGGCAGCCACCTCGGACCTTTCCTGTTTTTACTCTACATGAACGACGTAAATCACAGCTTGACATGCCTCAAACTGTCGTATGCTGACGACCTCAAGCTCCACTTTGTGATAAAGAAGACCACAGATGCCATATTCTTACAGCAACAACTGGAAGTATTCGGATCCGGGTGCCACTTAAATCGAATGTCTTTGAATGTGGCCAAATGCTCAGTCATCTCTTTTCGCCGTAAACGCTCGCTTTTTCAGCATACCTATTCGCTATTCGGTACCGAGCTGAAGCGTGAGACAACAGTAAAGTACTTAGGAGTAATGTTATACTCCAAGCTGTCATTTAAGGATCATGTTTCGTACATTGTTTCCAAAGCCTCCTCCCAGTTGGGCTTTATGTTCCGTTTTGCTAAGAGATTCCGTGATGTGTACTGTCTATAGTGTGTCCAATTCTGGAATATTCAGCAGTGGTTTGGTCCCCCTACTACCAAAACAATACTTTACGGATCGAAGCTATTCAGAAGAAGTTTATCTACTTCGCATTACGACGACTTTCTTGGAGAGACCCCATCAATTTACCTAGTTATGCCGATCGCTGTAAACTTATGAACCTTGCATTACTGGAAGCGAGGCGTGACGTCGCTAAAGCTTTCTTTGTTGGTGATCTTCTTCAAGGCCACATTGATTGCTCAGCTCTAGACTGAATTCGATGAAATTTGGATCGGAAAACAGCTCGGAATCGCACATTCAACCGTATC